>JAQBSW010000895.1:0-161986 GCA_029291075.1 Eudiplozoon nipponicum | reverse complement strand
GAAAACAAAATAAAACCCGATATCCTTCGAAATTAGAGAAAGAGTTGAAGACCCGCAAACACGCTCTCACCGGTCGATGCGTTTCACCCGATAAACAACGTAAACAAAATAATTAAATCAGTTGTGTAACGACACAAATCAATGGCCGACATATTGCGTAAATTAAATTCAAATTTATTTACGTTGCACCAATGAGAAAAAAGCTAAATTGCCGTTTAACCACGTTTAACCAATAGTGTGCAAGTAGACATATTGCATGCTATTTAAGCACGGTAATTTACCATGCAAGTCAGTTGTGGCATTTGCATTCTACCTGCTTCACGCGTGTGCGTTCTGTCGGCTGTCAATACCTACGCTGGTGATTTGATGGTTTCACCAACAACTAACTACATCCGTGACTCATCTTGTTGCGGTATACCGGAGAGACGAGCCAATTAAGTGCAGAACCTGCAGGACACTATCCACAACGTGATTACAGCTCAACCACGGGAGCGACAACGCAACCAGAGTCCACCCAAGGCTCTAGGACATCTTCAACGCAGAATACTTAAAGCGAACGCATTACCCGGCCCTCTTAAGGGCCCCCATATCAGTAACTAATCTCTATTCAAAGCACCTTAACCGAGTTTGTAACGTCGTACGGCATTTACTTGAAGCCGGGGCGTTTAAAAAATTGTCGACCGCGCCAGGATTTTGATTATTGTTCTGATTTTTTGGTATAAATAAAATTGACTTCCTTTTTCATCTATTTGGGATAAATAGATTGACATTTGTGTTTTCTTTACCCTGATCGTGGTTTTCGGGGAAATCTGTTGGGTATATATTCGTGGATTTGTGGGGATAATTATAATACATTGTCATCAAAGGCCAACGGGGCCTCTGTTTATCTTTCCTACGTACGAAACGGCACCGTACGTACTCGACAGGCTCAATTTCGGATTTTTGGAAACAGTGACTTTTTTGTTCTGCGCTCATTCAACTGTGGAAGCTGTTTGTGGGTAAGCGTTTCGTTAAAGTATATTTATATATTTTCATATTGCTTATAAATTTATGCTTTTAAGATCCCGTAAGATTGTTAAAATGTCAGGTCCAATTTTAGATATTGATGTCCCTGTTTGGGATGGAGATAGTGAGTTATTTTTTATGCGCGTAGACTCCGCTTTCTCCCCGTTTCCTGATTATGACTGTCATCAAAAACTGTCAAAGGTTTTTTGCTAAACTACCTTCTGAATTGAAGCGACGGATTTATCCTAAGCTTGAGGCAATTAGGAAGCTACCTAATCCCATTTTGAGCCTACAAAACGAGGTAGAATCCCTGCTTGGACCCACTGAAACAGAGCAGATAATAAACAAATATGCGCAGTTAGATATGCCAAATCTTGGCCCCATCGAAATACTGAGGGAATTACGGAAACATTGGTATAAAACCAACATTTCTGACCATGAGGCTAAGGTTGTTTTTATTAACAATCTTCCCCAAACATTAAAACTCTTTACCAGACAGCTCCCCAACACTCTCTCTATAGATGACTTATCTGAGATATGTGAGTTAGAATATAGGGTTTTGGAACCCAAAGTGAATCCATCATCCTTTTCTTCACCCCCGCAAGATGATAGAATCTCCTCCTTAGAGAGAAAAGTGGCGAACATGGCAAAGTTCTAGAAGGATTGGCCATTACCAAATCCGAGATAAATCAAGTGAATGCTCGACCAAAATTCGTGTCCAAGTCAAATTATAATGGTAGGCGGCGATCGAGATCTCCGCAATCCTTTAATAAATATGCTCCAAAGAACTGGTGTTATAACCACCAGAAGTTTTTATGCTTGCCAAGTTTGTCTTTGTCGTTCCGAAGAATTTCCGAATGAGTGTCAATTTCCACAGCTGACGGAAAGGACAACAGACCACAGGCACAAGGGTGCATCAGTATCGGGAAACGTCTGGCGCAGGAAGTAGAAGACGGTACTTTCTACACATCAACGGCATCAACGGCGCTACAGGGAAGAAGCCAACTACAATCCGACATCCCTGTCCACTCTTTTCGTCCACGCCGAATTTTTCACATAGAGAACCAAACAGACAATGTCGGTCGCAATCACCAGCCTACTTGTTTGCATGACCCGGCCAAACAGCCCAACGAACTTCTGCACCGTCTTGATATCAAAACTGGCGAAGAGTTCATCGTAGACACAGGTGCGGCAGTCTCAGTTCTCAAGGTTGATTCAATGGCCGAGATGTCGCTAGGCGTTCTTCTCGCAACAGCTACAGGCGAGCCCATACCAACTTATGGCTGCCAATACCGCACACTCAACATGGGTCTACGACGTGAATTTTCCCACAACTTCATCATTGCCAAGGTCTCACATAATATAATAGGCCTTGATTTCCTTCTAAAATTTCAGCTCATTGTTGATCTTGCCAATCAAAAGATCATCGACCCCTCCACCGAACTTGAACAAAGCTTTTGGACACTTGCCTCCGAGCGTTTGGAATTACAGGTCATTCAGCCAACCCCAGTGCATCATTCAGCAGAGATATCAGCAGCTCTTCGAAAATACAAATCGCTTTTCGATCTTAACAAATCCGATCTACGAGTCTTCAACACGATGCATCATATCGTCACAGAAGGACAACCTATTGCACTCAAGAAGCGACCACTGGCTCCTGCTAAGCTGAAAGCTGCCCAAGAAGAATTCTCAAGACTTTTGGAAGAGGGAATCATCAGACCATCGAAAAGTTCATGGGCGTCACCACTGCACTTAGTCTCAAAATCAAGCGGATCGTACAGAGCCTGTGGAGACTACCGTAAGCTAAATTCAGTGACAAAATCTGATGCATATCCTATTCCAAATATCAACACTTTACTTGAAAAACTCAACGGCAGCAATTTCTTCTCGGTGATTGACCTCAGACAAGCGTACCATCACATACCGGTAGCACCAGAGGATATCGAGAAAACTGCAGTCATCACTCCATTTTGCCTTTTTGAATATCTTTATATGCCTTTTGGACTTAAGTGTGCTACTCAGACATTTCAAAGATTCATAGACAACATACTTTGCGACGACTCTGCTTATTGTATGTCATATCTAGATGACATTATGGTATTCAGTCCAGATCTAGAATCTGATGCGAAACATCTACGAAATGTCCTCTCACGCTTATCCAACCACGGACTCAAGATCAACTGTGACAAGACGCAGATTGCAACTTCATCCGTCGACTTCTTAGGGCATCGTATCACGGCCCAAGGTATTCAACCGTTACCGTCAAAGACGAATTCAATCTAGAATATCAAGTCACCAAGGACTTTGAGCGATTTGCAGAAAATCCTGGGAGTACTAAACTATTATCGCAAGTTCCTTCCAGGACTTTCAAAACAACTTTATCCTTTGTGCAGGCACCTGCGGAACCGAAAAGGACTTAGCAAGAATTCCATCATTGCTTGGTCATCCGAAGACGAGGAATTACTTCGACTTGCCATCAACTCGTTAGCAAATACCACAATGCTAACGCATCCAGATTTCGAAAAGCCATTTCTACTCACGACAGATGCTTCTGAATTCGCTAGTGGAGCCACTTTGGAACAAGAGATCGACGGAGTTCGGAAGCCTATCAGTTTCTACTCGCGTACTGTCCAACTAGTAGAAACGAGGTACGACACTTTCGGCCGAGAACTTCTCGCCATCCACGACGCAGTGCCCCATTTTATCAGCATCATTGGCAGTAGCAGATTTGTTGTTTTCACAGATCATGCACCACTAGTTAGCGCACTTCGAAACGCAACTTCATCTATCTATTCACTTATGGCCAAGCACCTTGCCAGAGTGGAAAGACAGCTTTCTCGTCTAAGCGAATGGCAATTCGACGTCTTTCACGTCAAGGGCAAACAGAACTTCATTGCAGATGCCCTGTCCAGGCCAGACGTCTCTCTACAACCACCTTCGCCGTCATCATTCACTGTTAACTCCGTGGCACTCAGTGAACCTGCACTAACGCCAACTCTCCTGCGAACTGAACAACGCGGTGGCATTCATATTCAAAGATCAATAGCCCGTCACCCAACCAAGTTCATATACCGTCTGTGGGAAGGCTTACCAATTGTTTACTTCACGGGTACGCAGCCCAACAAGCCAGTTCTGCCAACCAGCCTTCAGAGAAAAGTTTTCGATTCAATTCACTCAATTTCTCACCCAGGAAGCCAAGCGACTGTCCGACTTCTTACAGATCGTTTCTGGGGTCACAGATTTAGGCAGAATGTTAAACGATGGGTCTCAGAGAGTGCTATTTGTCAGAAAAACAAGATCACACGACACTCGTTCTAAGTAGTTATAGCAACACAAATTAATTACCGACATATTGCATAGAATTAAATTAAATTTTTATTTTGTTGCACCAATGAGAAAAACAAAACTTGCCGTTGTGGCAATGAGTATTACAAGTATTTGTAGGGATAGAATGATATCAGACTGTAAGGCCTAACGACACAAATCAATCGCCGACATATTGCGTAAATTAAATTCAAATTTATTTACGTTACACCAATGAGAAAAAAGCGAAATTGCCGTTTAACCACGTTTAACCAATAGTGTGCAAGTAGACATATTGCATGCTATTGAATATTTTATCTAATGAAGTTTCTGCAAGAATCGGAAAACAAGAACAGTTAATTTTATTTAATCTTAATGAAATTGCTGAGCATAAGGATGTTGAGAAGTTAAATGCTTTAATTAGAGAAACGACAGAGGCTGAAATAACGAAATGCTTTAGAGTTGGAAAAAAATCGGAACGACCAAGGCCGGTTGTGATAAAATTATCAAAGATGCCGACGAACAAGCAAGTGGAGGATATCAATAAAAAGAAAGAAGAATGTCGTAACTTTCACAACATATTCATCTCCAGAGACAAGACTTTTTTGCAAAGAAAATTGTCAGCGGCAAAAAAGGTAAAGAAGAATTTAGATCATAAATCAAGTCATCCGGAACAATTTACAATAAAGGGTGTGTCAATCGATTCTAAAATTGCAAAAAACGGGGTTTCATTAATGAATGTTGTGGACAGCGGACAGCTACAAACTATAGCTACGGTACCCAACAAACGAAGTATAAGGAAACCACAAAAGTTAAATCAGTAACTATTGAAGACTGTAAAGATGAGTTGGGTTGTTCATATACTTTATTTTATGCTAATTGTAGAAATGTTAAGAATAAAACTTTTTTGCTGTGTGATTTTATAATAAGTAACAATTATGACTTTATAATTTTATCTGAGACCTGGCTGAACAAGAACATTGAAAACTATGAATTTGACATTCCTCATTATTCTCTATTTAGGAAAGACAGATCACTGGATGAAAGAGGTGGAGGAGTACTTATTTATAGCAAATCGATATTAAATGCAACAGTGTTACATACTAGCGAATATAATACTGTCATTGATTTTTTAACTATACCAATAGATTACCTGATTTTAACCGCGGTTTACAGACCGCCGTATGCTAATTTACATGATGATCAAATGTTTACCAATTCCTTTCAATCTATTTTCGACTGCCATGGCTATATTGTTGTGGTAGGAGATTTTAATAAGGTTCATGACTGTGAAATAATCAATCTTTTTTCTAATCATGATCTTAAGCAGATTATAAAGGAATGCTTAGATCATGTATATTTAGAAGTTGAAGCGTTGAACTCACACAGTTATGATGTAGTAAATTACTTCAAAGAATTGGATCATAAACAAATTATTTTACAATGGAACCTTTTGAGTAGCAAAGCACAGAAACCTAATTTTGAAAGTGCGCACGTGCAATGTTCCAGAATCAACTGGAATCTTTTTAGAGAATTAAGCTTATCTATTGATTATGAATGTTTTTTTATCATGAACAATGACGAATTTGTTTCTTCTGTTTCATTATTATTATCTGATATGTTTAGGGCATCTACATTTACGGATGTTATACCCAAGAGATTAAATAGGAAGTTATGTAAGCTAAGAATCAAACGAGATAATATAATGAAATGTAGTCTTATCAATAGTATTAAAAAATGAGGTTAGATATGATCGATAAAGAAATTAATTCATCACTGCTGATAATCCGTCAAAGATCAGAGAGAATTATTTTGGCCAAACTAAAGAGTAATCCTAGACTAGGATACAAACTCCTCACAGACTACGGTAAATATAAGGAAAAATTAAACTTTATATTACCTGTGGGTAAAACTGATTATGAATTTCTCTGTGAATTGGATGAAGTATTTGGCAACTTGTTACGTAATCCGCAGAAGGAAAGCAATTTTATTGATCTAACGGATCCTTCGGGAAACCAGGATCTAGGACTTATTATTGACAGTGATGCATTGATAGAATTAATGTTAAAAATAAAATCAAAAAAACAAAAAGATCACCTTGGTATATCGATTGATAACCTGCTTCAATTACCTTTAAATTTTATGAATGTGCTCTGCAATTTTATAAATAGAATTTTGAAGAATGGGATATTACCAATCGATATACTAACAATAGTAGCTAAACCTTTGCCTAAAGTAATTAAGCCAACGTGTGCCAGTGATTACAGATTAATCTCTATTATTCCCTTGGTTTTGAAGATAATAGAACGATTAATACTTGATCATTTAGAACGTATGCTGCCGGCTGATTTCGATATATGCCAACATGGCTTTACGAAAGACAGGTCGACAACTACTAATATGCTCTCTTTGTGGAAACATGTAATTGCATTAGATGAGAAAAAGTTAGATGCATTAATTGTATTCATAGATATCTCAAAAGTTTTTGACTCTATATCTCTTGATGCTATTTTGAATGCGATTAATTTATTGAATATTGATCCGAATATTTTTAGATTACTTAGATACTATTTATATAATCGAAGAATGAGTATTCAAGTAAACGATTTGATATCTAAATCGAAAGGGTAACAAGTGGAGTTCCACAGGGATCCAGTTTGGGGCCAATATTATTTAAAATTGTATTTGCACATTTGGAAACTAAGATTCCTAACGGTCGAGTTTGCAAATTTGCTGATGATTTGAAAATAATCTTTCCAATTGATCCAAATAATGTCGAATTCTCCAAAAATAATGTGACACTAGACTTGTATGATTTAAGTAGATATTTGTTAACACTAGGGCTGAAAATAAACAGTAAAAAGACGAGAGCTTTGAAAATAGGTAACAGAACAGATTTTAATTATGTTTATTTTCATGATGCTGAGATTAATGATGTTTTTGAGATTAAACTTATGCAAGAAATTAAGGATTTAGGCATAACTATTCATTGTACGGCTTCTGCTGAGAGACATTGAAAGGATAGTAGGCAGTGCCAAGAACAGATGGGCATTAATAAATAGAAATATTATATCGCATGAAATAAAATTTAAAATGTTTATAATATGGATTAGACCGATACTAGAATATGCTGCCGCTACTTGGAATCCCTTAACAAAGGGTTTGTCTAATAAGATAGAAGCTGTACAAAGAAAAGTTGTGAAACAAATTAGTCCTATCTCCTGCACTATATACGCCACTAGATTACAGTTTGTATCACTGCATCCTTTATGGTTTCGGAGAATGTGCTATTGCATGAAAGTTTTCCATTTGAACCAGTGGTCTGGTGCCTATATGAATCCTATAAGAAAGAGTCATGAAATTGGAACTAGATCTGGTCATTTTGCAATATCTCCACCATTGGTGGGGAATGTTACGGGCAAGCTATTCTCTTTTTCAAAAATTTACAAAATTTACAATTAATTGCCAAAGGGGCTTAGAGAAACGCCTCCAACTAAAATGTCTTTTAAATTTTTATCTACCGAACTAGAAAAAGTGTTTAATCCTGCTGATATTTTTAATTTTGATTATGATAATACTTTCTCATGGTTAAATAAAAGACAGGATTAATTGTTTTTCAACAACATAATTTCTCCTGAGATTCTATCTTCAAATTTTGTATTATTAAAATTGAAATTTTATGCATTATATCATCTTGTTAATCAACAATGTACACAATCAATTATTAGTCATGGTTCTCTTTTTTTACTAATGTTATACTCGAATTATAACTTAAATTTTTTTGTAATTTTGATGAAGAATCTATCACTGTTTACAGCTGATCTTTCTGATGCTGATAAATTGTACAGTACAACTAATTGCACATATATGTGATGTGATGTCTCTTTATATTGTACATTTTCTAATTTTATTATTTGATGGAACATGTGTGGTTTGAATCCAAATAAAGATTTTCTATTTATTATTCTATTATATATATATATATATATATATATATATATATATATATATATATATATATATATATATCATTGTACCTTCCTTTGTGCAAATACAAAAGAAATTTTATCAGATATAAGAAACGTTTCTTTCGCAGTCTTCAAATATCTACCAATGAATATACTTTTATATATAAATTGGAAAATGAGAAATATGTGAACATAGAGAGAGTGTGAAAAACAGAAACCAATCAAATTGCGTGCGTCACATCCAGTTCAAGCTCAATGCTTGTACGTGCTTCTTCTGCTTACATAAATCCGGCTGCAATTTGTTTATCCATAAGGCTTCGTATGTGGCTAGCTCCCTTTTGTTTTTGCATTTAGTAATTAATTTGAATGCTACGTCTGGAGAACATACGTGCGATGTTTCGATGATGTGTTGCGCAATAGCAGACGTGTATTCACCATTTAATTTATATATAAAGATATGTTCATTAGTAGATATTTGAGAAGACAATGCGAAAGAAACGTTAATATAATTAGACGAACATTGTTTGCGCGGGTGCTGATAACAGTTATTATAATCGAGGTTAGTCTTGATATAAACACCTGACCCATTAATTACTTACATATGTCACTATAAACTAAGAATTGTATAGTGTAGAAAAGGTAATTCATTCAGTAGACCGGTTTCGTCCTTACTGGGTACTTATCATGTACTGGCCAGAATTTGCTGCGGACAGGGCTCGAACATGAGTTAGTATATAGCTGAAAATGTGTGTAGTATGGTGTGTGGTTGGAGCACCAGATTCCAAAGCAGACGTGCCCAGGTTTGAGTCCTGTCCGCGGCTAATTCTGGCCAGTACATGATGAGTTCCCAATAAGGACGAAACCGGTCTACTGGATGAATTGCCTTTCTACACTATGGGCACAATTCTTAGTTTATACTGGCATATGTAAGTAATTAATGGTTAGGTGTTTATACGGCCGCAACCTTGATTATACATTTGAAATAAATGTTTTTCATATCTGATAAAAATTTTTTGTTTTTGCTCCAATTTCAAAGATATATATATATATATATATATATATATATTGAAAGACAAAATAGAAAATTTAAACACGGAGAGTATAAAATAAGAAAAAACCAATCAATTGCGTGCATCATCTCCAGTTTAAGCTCAATTCTCGAACATGCTTTCGCTTCTGACATAAATTTAGCTAAGTTTTCTTCATCTATAGAGCTTCAGTTAGATATAATTACATAACATGAACGCTTATCTACACGAGACCATATTGACAGAAGTTTAATTTATATTTTTTACGCGTTGTAATATTTCCATGTTGTAATTTATTTATACAGATTTTCTTTTCCTGCTTAGACTAGTCTGGTAATACGAATAAACCAAAATCCTCTTCATTTTGTCACATTTTTCGTACATATACTTTGAGTAAAATTTACATATAACATCTATGATAGCTGTTCCCAGTAACTTACGAGGGTCAAGAGTAGCACAGAATATTTCTCGATTTCTGCCTAATTCTAAATTCCTACGGTTTATATCCGTTAATCAGAGGATTTTTTTAAATAATTTTAAGAAAACGATGTTCCTCCCATTCAAATAGTTTCAATTGAAATTATGAATGAAATCAGAATGAAAATCATTCTTATAAACATCTCTTACTAAATAAATAAAATGGGATTGGTGTTTACTTCAAGCACGCAAACTTGATTTAAAGAATTGTTACCACCACCCGCGCAATCAATTATTGTTTAAATTGTATTGCCTATATATGTATATGTGGTGAAAGCTGCAAACAGTTAATGTTCGTGACTGCATAGAAATTGTGCAGCCGACATTTCCAGTCAAGTTCAATGTATGCAAGACTGCTAGAGGTGAAACGTCGCATATCTAAATTTGATTTCCATATATATTCAATGCGGTTTGATCCTCGATAGTCAGTTTGCCGTCGTACTCTGATGATGATCATGGAAGGTCGAAACGCGTCAGTGCGTTGCAGCTGGCGGTAGTTTTGTTATGTTGTTGGATGACTGGTTAAATAAAATGGGATTGGTGTTTACTTCAAGCACGCAAACTTGATTTAAAGAATTGTTACCACCACCCGCGCAATCAATTATTGTTTAAATTGTATTGCCTATGTATGTATATGTGGCGAAAGCTGCAAACAGTTAATGTTCGTGACTGCATAGAAATTGTGCAGCCGACATTTCCAGTCAAGTTCAATGTATGCAAGACTGCTAGAGGTGAGAGCCGCATATCTAAATTTGATTTCCATATATATTCAATGCGGTTTGATCCTCGATAGTCAGTTTGCCGTCGTACTCGGATGATGATCATGGAAGGTCGAAACGCGTCAGTGCGTTGCAGCTGGCGGTAGTTTTGCTATGTTGTTTGATGACTGGTTAAATACAATGGGATTGGTGTTTACTTCAAGCACGCAAACTTGATTTAAAGAATTGTTACCACCACCCGCGCAATCAATTATTGTTTAAATTGTATTGCCTCTTACTAACTGTTTGCCATTTTTAATTAGTTGGAAACATAGAAATGACAATCATTTGATGACTATCTTTCAATCGTAAATTGTAGATCGCTCATCTAATTAGTCACGTTTTAGAAATTTTCCATATCCTTAACATTACAATTCAAAATAACTTAAATATTATCCAAAAACTGCACATATCACTAGTTTAGAAAATGTGTACTTTAAAGGATTTTTCCAAGTAATATATAAAGATGTCAGATATTGGAACGGACAATGGCTATTCCATTACGATACATTTAAGTTTTGTATAAAATCCCTGACTAAATTTAAGTACAGCCTGTCTAAACTCTTTGAACGTCGGTCATCTACGAGTACTTAGTCTGGTCTGATCTCTAAGTGTCCACATTTGAATGCCGTTTTATGAACTACTGTAATTAACCCTGTTGAGCACAGTGTCTCCTATACAGAAATAAGATGAAAATCTTTGTCATGGATTTCGTATACCTTTGATATTTTTAGATATTTTATTTTGGCCTTTATCTTTGGTGGCTTGAAGCCTAATCTCAAAACGTTTATTAATGTCTTTAGGATGTCAAATTTATCCACTGATGTCTTAACTTTTAAACCTAGTTTAGAATTCGCTACCACTATAATCATGCGGTTTTCTATTGTTGTATATTTTTCTACTCGTTTCGTTTTTGAGTCCAATCTCGTTAACCTAATTCATCATTGATTTTCTCATCTAATGGATACGATGTTTCAAAAATATCTAATTATTCTGTTTATCTCTTCTTCTGAATAGTTTAAATTTTATTATTTAAAATCATTTCTTTTTCATGGATTGGCCATTTTCAAGACATACAGTCGCTTGCAAATAATAATTACGAGGATATCCGAATAAGTGTCTTGTCTAGAAACACTTTTATTTCAGTGAATGAAAACTCATCCATTGTCTATATTTCCAACGCAAATAGTTAGCTAAATTAAGAAATCTTTTGCAATTCTTTATAACTTTGAAAACAATTTTTTTTAAATATCATCAATGACTTTCGCAAACAGGTTTGGCTTACGAGGTTTCTTTCTTAGGTGTTTAACAATAATATATGCATCTAATACCTACTAAGACAGACAATAGTTGCCTCACTGGGACACCTCCAACTTCAACAATCATCTATCTCACACGATAATTGATGAACGTTATTTAAATCAAAGTTGTGACCTTGAGAAACACATCAATGCCATTATATATATATATATATATATATATATATATATATATATATATATCGTTACAAGTTTTACTGTTTTCTTTTAAAATATTATATATTTGGAGTAAATATGAAATATATATATGAAGAAAAAAATTTAGCACGCTTCTCTTTAAGTTGCACTTTAAACAGGCATTTCTATTCCTATATGTACAAAACCATACTTTCAATTTGACAGTTAAGTTTATTGGTGCTCATTATGCTAAGCAAAGAATAGTCACCATTTTCGACAATTATGTCATTTTTCTGGAACATAATTTTTCATTTTTTGAAATTCTTTAGTATATTTAATTAAATTACATTTTTTAATAATTTGACAGGATGCTGGCTTGTTCATTTCGAGCGTATGGGGTTAATTTTACTTAATTATTTTGAATGACTATTTAGCAGAACTTGTGAAACTGAATAATAATATTTCAATACAGCTATTACCTCAAGACTGATTTTCTCTATACTTCGTAGGGCAACTGTCAAATAAAAAGTAAATATTGCGTCTACCGAAAAGCGGTATATGTATATATATAATATATATATATATATATATATATATATATATATATATATTCATTGTAAATCTTCCTGTGTGCAAAAACAAAAGAAATTTTATCAGACATACATGAAAATTTCTTTCTCATTTCTTCTCAAATATCTACTAATGAACATATCTTTATATATAAATTGGAAAGCAAAACAAGACAGAAATATGTAAACAGAGAGAGAGAGAGAGTGTGAAAAAACGGATACTTGAGGAGATAATGAGAAAGAAATGTTTCTTGTATCTGTAGGTGATATATTATTATCCATTCGAAACACAGCAGACCCAACCGAAACCCTTAAGCAGGACAATGAAGATGATGTAGACATAAAATTCAATCTTGAGATAAAAAAGCCAACAATATTTTCTTCTTGGACATCCGACTCCCTCGAGATAAAAATGGTGATTTGATACTGACATTACACAGAAAAACTACCTCCAATTAGCAGTAAATTCATTGTAACAATAGTGTGCCAAAATACTAAAAAAGAAACCTAGTTAACAAACTCGCGAGCTAAATCAGAAAGGTCGACTCTGAACACAAGATCGAGGAAGAACTAGGCTACCCGAGGAAACGTTGCTGATGAACAATTACTCGGAGCAGTTAATTGATCTCAACATCAGTCCACGTCTGATTCGAACTACAGAGGATGCCGTCAAACAGGTTTTCTTAAACTTACCATTTAGAGGCGACCTGCCGGTCTCAATAATCACAGTTTATCGATTCACGAAGTAGAATTTTCTCAATGAAAAAATTAGCGTCACCTGTAGAACACAGATTATCATGAGATTGGATGCCAAAGATCAATTGAAAATTGACTCCAAGTCGTTCATTGTCTACAAATTCTCATGTGTATGACGGAATATATATTGAACGCACGAAAAAACAATTGATCAACAGAATCCAGCAACATTTACCACAGAAATTGATTAAAAAAGGCCTGGAATCGTCAGGAATATCAGTTATCTCCAATCATATATTTGAAACGGGACACGCAGTCAATTTGACGAATTTCTCAATTGTACACAAAGAAATGTGCAAAAAATGATCATTTAAATACGAAGCTATGTATATGAAATAGCAATAACCAAACCCAAACAGCAAAAAGTTTCATTAACATGATATTTTAATTGACTGGTCATGAATCAAAACCCAACAATTTACTACAAGCAAGCCCGAACACACACTAGATCAGCCCGTATATGCCTGTGTGTGACTGTTTGTTCAGAAGGGTTTTTCTAGTCGTATTGCAAAGTGATGTCTGAGATCTGGTCATTCTTGTATTGATGGATTGAGAGTTAACCAACTTTTCACATTGTTAGCTGTTACGTGAACGAAGGATTTTTCCGAGTGTCGTCTTTCGTTTCGCCTTGTTCCGCAATTTTATTCTATCTTCTTAGTAACAGAGCAGCGTGTGTGGATTGCAGTGTTGAAGGCTCAAATAGTTTTGACATTTCTGTCGCTGTTAATAATAATTTTAATATCATATATGCAGCTTTTTTTCTCTTTAGTTTGTTGCCAATCCAATCGAATGTTTGCTGAGGCTGGTTTAGTGGGTGTTTTGACTTACCTGGATGTTGACTCTTAGCGAGTTTCGTCCACGGGCTGTTGCACTATCAGTTTCGCAAAGATCCGGTTGATCCCCGTTTTCAAGTACGCATCGATTTTGTCTTCTTTTTGGCTGGGTTCAGATTCGTCCCTTTCTTCCGTAGGCTTCAATTTTGTTTATACTAACCACTGAAATTGAGGCACGATCTAATCTTCGCTGAATGGCGACGTTTCGATTCTTCCCTTCTGAAATCATTATGAGGCCTCAAATCACATATACAGAGTACACTACCCACAAAAGAAGATTTAAGAACCACATTAGCTACTTTTGTGAGTATTGGACTGTGTATGTGTGATTAGAGGCCTAATAATGATTCCGGAAAGGAAGAATCGAAACATCGCCAGTTGACGAAGATTAGATAGTACCTCATTTCCAATGGTTAGTATGAACGATGCCGAAGCCTTCGAAAGATATGGACGAATACGCCCCCAGCCAAAAAGAAGACAAAATCGATGCGTACTTGTAAATGAAGATCAAAAGGATCTTTGCGAAACTGATAGTGCAAAGTAACATTTCGCTAACAAAAATCGCGGAGAGTCAACATATGAAGCTCGCACTGCGCAATCTTTCGAAACATATCTGTTTCCCTGAACGTTAGTAATTTTTGTTCGGTTTTGTGATTCGTGGCCAGTGGATTAAAATATCATTTTTATGAAACTTTTAAAAGTTCAAGCCGGGTTCTAATTGTTTCATACATATGTTATTAATGTTTTCTTCCTAATAAGAAATATATACAATGTATATATATA
This sequence comes from Eudiplozoon nipponicum, assembly GCA_029291075.1. Classification (NCBI taxonomy): domain Eukaryota; kingdom Metazoa; phylum Platyhelminthes; class Monogenea; order Mazocraeidea; family Diplozoidae; genus Eudiplozoon; species Eudiplozoon nipponicum. The sequence goes on along the minus strand of JAQBSW010000895.1, from coordinate 147,070 downwards.
TATATATATATATATATGTCGGCTGCAATGGATTTCCTGCACAGTCACGAACATACCTGTTTGTGAAGCTTTCACCACCGATATATATAAGAGATATATATATATATATATATATATATATATATATAGGTATATATATATATATATATACAATCATTGATTGCGAGGGTGGTGGTAACAATTCTTTAAAGATTTTGAATTCCCTTTTTGAAGTCAAATATGTGTAGGATACTTTGATACTCTTTGTTAATGCCATTCTACTGCATTTTGCACACCCGGAAAACGTTTAATGCAATGTAATATTTGTTTGTACGAATATAAGAGAGAGACTGGCCGTTATAATTATCTCTTCACGAACTTCATTTTTCAACGTTAAAAAGCGAACGACATGTGTTGCTTAATATATCATTTAAAAAGAGTGAAAATTGCCAAGTAAAGTGTTACAAGATTGTTAATACTGGACATGTACGACTATCAATAGCACACTTACTTGTTTGCTTACCTTTACTAAACGACAATTGAGTGGGGCTTAGAATTTAGTCCAAATGGGGTAACACACCGTCCGATTTTTTATTTTGGGAGGATCTGAGTCATCTTTCCTGCTTCTTTAACAATCTCATTTTTACTGTGCAACTAATAGGAAACGAAATATTTATATTTATGTTCATTATTTCCGATTGGTTAGCGTGCAGATACATAGAAGAATAATTACCATTCGTGTAGATATTGTGGAAGTATTATGACTTTACTACAAAATCCAATAATTTATCCGATTTCTCGTTTCTTTTCGTCTCTCCTTCTAGCTATCTTGAATTTCTTTATTTCCTCATTTCTTTTGTTATCAGCGAATTCGTTTAGGAATTTAAAATTGCGAACAACTTAGAAGGGAAAAAGTTCAGTTTGAAATTTATCCAAATAATTTAAATGGATATTTTGGTTTCTGATGGTGCTGGAAATTTATTTAAACAAAATTTGTGTTTAGGAGCTTTGCCAGATTCATCGAAATAAAATGATAATCTAAACATAACACAATAAGAAACCACGTTATACTTAAAGCAACTTTATACAAGCAGAATACCATTACTTACCTTTCCACTAAGCAACTTTAATTTTAAATTTTATCATGCTTAACGACAATATTTGTAGAATAGTTAGTTCTTCAAATAAACAAGACATCTATTATATTGCAGTTAAATACTGTTTGTTGCGAAGAACTAATATATATGCAAGTATGTATTAGGTTTTGCGAACCTAGTAACAAATTAGTTCAGTTGTGACCAGAAGGATAAACCAAAGGCAGCATGAACGGAAAGTATAATCTCATGCACATTCGTTTCGTGCTCACTGGCGACTCATCAGTAGGAGCCGGTATTACGCCCTTTAACCACTATATATTCGGTAGAAGAATGTGGAATAATAGGACGGTACAATCTCCTAGACGAATGTGTAAACCTGTAATAGTGAAGCTAACATAATCTGAAGTCAACGACAATACGACTTCAATGCTAACTCACACTATATAATATATATACCGAGTCTGTAAAGGATACTAACACTATGGCCATTGTGTTAGTAACTGATACCTTTTTTCAAATCGATGAGTACCGGATACTAACACTATGGTTTCCGAGTCGGTACATGATACCAACCTGATGGATATAAATTTATGCTAAAGTTCACCCAAATTGAGAATTACAACAATTTCCGAACACCTGTTACTCCAGTTAAACCATACACTCTGGCCTTCATCGATATCAGTTATCACATTTCGCGGTAAGCATGACATCATTCAATTCAATATATTACAGTTAAATACTGTTTGTTGCGGAGAACTACTATATATGCAAGTATGTATTATGTGTTGTAAACCTAGTTACAAATTAGTTTAGTTGTGACTAGAAGAATAAACCAAAGACAGCATGAGCGGAAAGTATAATCTCATGCACATTTCGTTTCGCGCTTACTGGCGACTCATCAGTAGGAACCGGTACAATCTCCTAGACGAATGTGTAAACCTGCAATAATATAAAGTCTACGACAATGCGACGTCAACGCTAACTCACACTATATAATATATATACCGAGTCTGTAAAGGATACTAACACTATGGCTATTGTGTTAGTAACCGATACCAACATTATTGTACCGAAAAGGTAAATGGTACTAACACTATGGTTACCGAGTCGGTACATGATACCAACCTGATGGATATCAATTTATGCTATAGTTCACAGAAATTGAGAATTACAACAATATAGTGGTTAAAGGGAGTAATACCGGCTCCTACTGATGAGTCGCCAGTAAGCACGAAACGAATGTGCATGAGATTATACTTTCCGTTCATGCTGCCTTTGGTTTATCCTTCTGGTCACAACTGAACTAATTTGCTACTAGGTTCGCAACACCAAATACATACTTTACAAAGACATCTATTAATCGATACGAACTACAAAACTCATGACTTTATAGTAGTTCTTTCATTCCATCTTATCAAATAATACGCTGTAGAACTAGAACACAAGAACAAATTATGTTTAAACAGTACAATAACATCAACTAAAAGCGTACAAACAAAAATTATATATATATATATATATATATATATATATATATATATATATATAGAGGTTTCAAAAAGAATAAAAAACTATGGCTTGGAAAGCACTATTGTAATGTCAATGCATGAAAAATTGTTTTGTAGTTGCAAAGTTGTGTACAGCGCAGATTTATTGCAATAACTTCACAGTAAGAAATCACATTCACACACCCAGCCTTAATTAAAATTGAGAAGAGATTTACAAGGATACCACATTTTCAAAAGACAAAACATTTCATTTCATAGATGTACGTGGAACACCAAGCTTATTTTGCAACAAGCAAAATGATATGTTCTGCTGTAAGCTTGATTTCAATTTTCCATTGCATCTGCTTGCATAGGATTACCACCAGAAACCGGTCTACCAGATGAATTACCTTTTCTACACTATACAATTCTTAGTTTATATTGACAAGTGTATGTACATAATGGGTCAGATGTTTATATCAATCTCGCAACCTTGGTTCTACTGGATGAATTGCCTTTTCTACACTATACAATACTGACAAATGTATGTACATAATGGGTCAGGTGTTTATACCAAGATCGCAACCTTGATTAAAATTGTTATCACAGCCCGCGCAATCAATGTTCGTTAGGTTAAAAATTTTTAAATCTGTCAAAATGATTTACAATTTGGGGAATACTCCTGGATATAATTACACAAAATCACAATAGTTTCTTTAACGGGAAATAATGACCCAACATCAAACGAACATATTCTGATATTGCAAAGCAGCAGCACACGAACGCAAATCGCGGAGAGTCAACATATGAAGCTCGCACTACGCACCAATCATTCAAATCATATCTGTCAGACAAATATGATGCCACAGTCGTCACACTTATGAATCAGTACAAAATGATTTAGTGAATATTCATTAACAAGGCAATCCACATAGATTAATCGTTAATATACAGAACTCACCAACTAATAGAATATCTAAATTTCTATGCAACAGAATTAGAAAATATATTTATTTTTTAGGTTATGTTTTAAAGAACACATACATTTTATTGGAACTAGTAATAGATACAATTTGATGGAGAGTGATATATGGCAAGCCTGAATGTTGTATAGATGTATATTATTGTCCCTGCACAATCAGCATTAGAATGTGTAAATCGTTTTCTAACAGAGTTTCCAGAGATAATATAAGGTAGTAAAATGACGTTAAATATTATTATGGAAATGTTAAATATTTTTATGTCCTCCTCAACTTTATGTTCAGAGAAGAATTTTGTAATCAAGTTAAAGGTGTCCCTATGAGACAACCACTAATATTTATATGCATATTTTTGAAAAAAATCCGTTGTTAAAATCTCCTATCAACCAAAACATTTATGTGAGATTCCTGGATCATATAGTTCTAATTTGGAATCACAGTAAAATTATCAAAATAAAGTAAAAAATTTAAGCCAACCAGCTAGGTGCATTAATAATAAATATAGAATAATAATGAATTACCCTTTATGGATGTGAAAATAAAACGGAATGGACCCAGATTGGAAAGAGATGTTTTTAGGAAAGAGACTATTTCTCAATTTCTTCTCAAACCACCCATATGGAATGAAATTAGGCATTCTTAAATCCATAATATTAAGGACTCTTAGTATAGTCGATTCGAAATATAGAGATAAGGAATTGATGAGATTAAAGAAAATATTCAAAATAAACGGCTATCTGACAATGAAAATGGATAATTTAATGAAAGAGATGTTACTGAAATTTAAAGGTAATATAATAAAATACCTAACGAAGTAAACAGTACTAAACAACTGATTCAAAATTGAGCAGAAGAAATAGAATAATAGCAGCTAACTAAAAAATCAAAAATTTTTTAGAGAAAATAGGCAATAAACTACCTAACCGAAAAGAAAAATGAACCCCTCGATACATAAGGAATATATGCGATATCTCGCAAAGATTACGAGCTCAGGTATATAGGCGAAACCATGCGCCCGATAGGGTTTCGTAGATGGGAATACAAAACGGCCTGCAAATACGGACACATTCAAATGTCAGATCTAGCTAGGCATTCAAGGAAAACAGGTAATGAAATAGACTGGGAGGGATGCAAACGCATCGCGTTATGTAACCGCAAAAAAGTTAACTAATCTAATTAGAGAGTCGATTTTTATTAAAATCGGGGAATGATGTTATGAATGCAATATATGTAGAAAAATTATGGGGCCCAATATCTAATGAAGCTTTTCTAGGGCCCAAAAACGGGAAGAGGATGAACCAGAATTAATTATGAATCTGAGTAAGAGACCCCGTTTATTGGAAACTGATTGAGAATGACCCAGAAGGATATAAATTCCTATTTCTTTCTATCCTTACCTTTGTCAGAAACATTGTTCAGTAGATTGTACACAGACTTATCAATGGATATGAGAGACGACGTGATTATATATAATTGAATGCATACACTAATATATTTACTAAATATACAGTGAATTTTTAAGAGGTTGACATTTATTAATCTCACACAGCTGCTTATATTTATATATATGTTTTTTATACATATTTATATGTATTTTATATATTTATATAAGCTATGAATAACAACCATGATTAACAGCTGGCAATTGTTAAGAAGGAGCAATAAAATAATACATTATATATATATATATATATATATATATATATATATATATATAGACAGATATTTACATATTCTTTATTTTATACATATTAACATATGGTATGTACACACATTTATTTTTAATCTGTATATATGTATAGCATATATACTGTTACATATATATATATATATATATATATATATAAAGATAAGTATTATATATTTATTTATGGTGTGGTATATACATATAATAACAAATAAATAATTAAATTAAAATCAATAAATATAATAATTGTAATTACATATTTGTTTATATAGTTATAATAATCAATAATATATCATTATAGATGTTAATAGAACATATTCTAATTAGAGACATTTTGGGTTTTCAATTGATTATACAGAGTGGTAACGTATATATATATATATATATATATATATATATATATATATATATATATATATATACTCTCTCCCCATTACAATAAAGGTACGTAGAGGTGAACATAAGACTGCATGCAAATACAGACATAGTCATAGATCAGATCTAGCCAGGCACTCAATGGAGACAGGTCATCAGATAAACTGGGACGGCTGTAAACGGATTGCACTATGTAACCGAAATAGATTAACCAGGTTGATTAGAGAATCAATTGAAATAAAATCAGGAATGAACGTCATGAATATGACATGTGTAGAAAAATCATTAGGCCCAATATTTAATGAAGCCTTCTCGAATGGAAAGAAACGTAGATTAGAGGAATCAGAGCTATCAATAAATCTAAATAAGAGACCGCGACTATGAAAGGGGAAAAACAGAACGAATAAGATGGAGTTAGAGAGCGGTAATATGGCTATAGTTATATATGTATATATATGGTGAACATTTCAATTTACATAAGATGTGAGAGAATTTCACGTTGTTGCTTATATGTTTATCTAAAGATATTTAACAAATATGGGTATATATATATATATATATATATCGCAAATACATATATATGGATGATTCTAAATATTCATATAAGATGTGGGGTGAACTCACATGGTTGCTTAAATGATTATTTAGATATTAACAATATATATGTAGAAGAATATTTAGATTTTATATATAAGGTGAGAAAAGCTCACATGGTTGCTTATGTGAATTGAGATAGGCATTATGTATATATAAATATATATATATATATATATGAGGTGTAGACGGGAATATATATACACTTTGATATTTATATATACATATAAATTGTAATTAAAATTAGTATATATACTATACACGCAAGGAGAAATTGTAAGTGGTTGAATTTTAAAAGAACCCATTTCAATTGCCTATATATACATATATCTACATATATATATATATATATATACATATATATATGGGTATATAGATAGACAATAAAAGAGATATATAAAAAGTATTTTGACTGATATAATTTATCCGTTGCGGGACTCACAGTGTTGCTTGTATGAGATTCATATTATATATATGGTATATACACGTATATATATATATATATATATATCATGAATATATAGATATTTATAAAAGATGTGGGATGAACCCACATGGTTGCTTATATGCTTATCTATATATACTGAGATAGCGTGTGGACGTATGTATAAATGGATATTTTATAAGATGTGGGTGTGTGTATATTTAAATATAAATAAGTAAAAATAAAATTTAAATATAAAAGATTGCTAATTTATATATATATATACATATATTCGTATATATATATAGTGTATACACGTAGGTATATATATATATATAGGTATATATATGAAGGATATAAAGATATTTATAAAAGATGTGGGAATAACCCACATGGTTGCTTATATGCTTATCTATATATACATTATATATAGCCTATGGAATTACATGGATGTTTTTTCTTTTTTTATATATGAAGTGAGTATATATGTAATTATGAATAAGTAACTAAATATAAAATTTATTATATAGGTATATACGATACAGATATTTTAATTGAGAAACTAATTTATATAGGATATGAGTATTAATGTGTATTTGGCTGAGAGACGATTTGGTTAGTGTAAACTCCGTATTCGGTCTTGTCAAAACGATAGAATAATACTCTATAGACTTTCAATAGTTTTTTAATCTCTCTGTCTATAACCGATTGCAAGCTGGTTGGAATTAGGTGAACTGGGGGGCATGTGAGGATTACTGCAACATTGAATTCAAAATTTGTTGATCTTTCTATGCGTCCGGAACAGAAATTAAAATATAGATATCAGTGATAGGCGTGTTTGTCAATACATTAAGTGTGCTTATAGTTATTCAATAAATGTCACTTTAGTAAAATACACATGTTTATAAGTAGTTGTGTGCGCAGAGGGGGACAGGGATAAGTTTTTGTATACATTTGAGTATTAGAGACTAGGTATGAAGACCGGATATTAGGAAGACAATTAAAAGTACTTTTAGAATTAAAATAGATATAAATATATCTGTCTTGAATGAGAATACCACATTTGTCACAAGTTGTGTTTTACTCCTGTGCGTATTGTGTCAACCCTGAAGATGAGACTGGAAATGAAGTCTCGAAAATTAGGACAAAGAACAATGGAAAATCTTGATCCAACGTCATTTTCAGACAATCAGCTAATTGAAGGCTTAAAGAAGAAGGGACAAGTGAGAACCCATCAATTGAGGCCAAAAATTACATCATCTGAAGATGAAGGAAGTTCAAGATTTTACCGACCTATGAGTGCTACCAATTGTCCCGCACAAGCAAAATGCGGTCAAATCCGAAACAAAAAGGACAGCACTGAGACAACAAATACATCTTTTAAAAAAAAAAAAAATATATATATATATATAGTGCAGATGTTGTAAAGAGTGCTAATCATATTTATATAGAGTTGTAATTAAAACTAAGTACAGTACAATTGGGTTTTAAATGCATACAGCCAATCTCCCACGCTACCGAATCTGCGCATTTTGAATCTGTTGCTCTAACCACCTAACCAACCTGCCGTAATCTCTTATATATATATGCATATATATATATATATATATATATATATATATATATATATATATATATATATGTATAATGGGAATGATGTTTACCTCTAGGTCACAATCATGATTTAAATATTTATTTGTACGGCAGTTTGGCTCAGTGTTTAGAGTAACAGATTCCAAAGCAGAAGTGACCAGGTTAAAACCCTGTCCGTCGCAAATTCTGAATATTACGTGAAGTGTTCTCAATATGGTCGAAACCGATATACTAAATGAATTGCCTTTTCCACTTTATGCAATACTTATTTTATACTGACAAATGAATGTAAATAATGGTTCAGGTGTTTATATCAAATCCGCAACCTTGATCGAACTGGTTTTTATCACTGCCCACGCAACGAATGTTTACTTTTATACATGTTTAATTCAATACCATTTCCACATGTTGTGTGGTGTCTGTTAAATAATGACAGATTGGGGATGGGTAGTTGTAACTTTGGGTCTAAATGAAGGCCATATGAACACCACCTAAAGGAAGAAGTCTAACCGAGTTACATTAATTAGTTTATAACCCGAAAATTGTGTGTAGTGTGCGGCAGGTTGGCTCGAAGCAGGCGGCAAATTCTGGCCAGTACGTCATTAGTTCCCAATAAGAACGAAACCGGTCTACTGAATGAATTGCTTTTTCATCACTAGACAATTCTTAGTTTATACTGACAAATATACGTACTGAATGGTTAAAGTGTTTATATCAAGATCGCCATCTTGCTTTAAATTATTGCTACCGTCATCCGTGCAATCAATGTTCTTTAATGTATGAGGTTGAAGAAATTTTAAATTCATTCCTATTAATTGCCCCACCACATCACGAGAAAATGGATAGTGTTGGTTAAAGAACTAAATTGGAATTGTTTCGCAGATTTACTTTTAACTCTCGGATGTAGAACAATTTTAGAGCACAACTTTGTACGCTTGCGCAGATTCTTAATTCAGAAAAGACCATAAATTTCAAGCGTCTCTTAATAATGAAAGATATTCAGTTTGCGATGGGTCAACTGGATATTCTGGAGAAACCTGCACGTTACGGTGCGTCTAAATGTTTTATATAATTGATTCTTCGTCTGGTTTGCCAGGTTCAATTTGTAGAATTCATGGAATTCACATATTATGGAAATTGGGACAATGCACCAAAATATCATTTAGAGCACGAATATATGGAAAATAACTTATGTGTAACGCCAATTGGTAAAATTCTGTGCACAATATAATAACAGATAATAAAGAACATGATTGTCTGCAAAGGATAAGCGAAAACGCAGAGGGGCGGAACCGATTAACTAAATGTAAAACACATGTCATAAGAATGGAAGTTTTCTGTGACCCTTTCGCATTCCAATCAAATTTGGCCTCGTTCCTTTGATAATTTCGAACGATTTGTTTTATGATCACATTTCCAACCCCATCCACGTGTTTCTCACTGTTTAGCTGAATAAATAATAAATAAATAACTATTGAAAAATAGATAAATGAATTTATTTACTTTTAATTATTTAAATAAATTGTTAATAAATGAAAAAATAAATAAATTGTTAAATAAATGAATATTAGGAAATAAATCAATAATTAAATACAGTTTTTTAAATGAATAAATGAATATAAATAAATAATTAAATTGTTGAATACATGATTAAATAATTATAAATAAATAAGTAATTTGTAAAAAATAAATAAATAAATAAATAAATAAAAAAAAAATAAATAAATACATTCTACAAATGAATAAAGAAACAAATAAATAATAAATTAATTAAATTAGTAAATAACTAAATAAATAATTTAATTAAGAAATAAAATTTTTTGATATATAAATATATACATAATAATGATTGAAAAAGTTGATGAAAGGATGAAAACTTTATTGAATTAATTGATGAATTATTTGCTTGTTTATTTATATAATAAGTAAATTAATGAATCATTATGGAAATTAAATAATAAAATATAATTAATTAATTAATTAATTAATTAAAATAAAAAATTTATTTTTCAAATAATGTACTTTATAACTGTTTCTTCCTTGTGATGATCTAATAATTAATAAATAAATTGCATTAATCGTTATTTTTTTTAAATTTAACATGTGTCTGCTATTTTATTTATAAAATGTTAATCCATCTTATAATTCTCCAATAATAAAATGCGTTTCTGTTAATTCATAGATAATTTAAACATATTCAGCAAATATAATTTTACTTTTATGTTCTATACTGTCATCTGTCTTTTTCTTCCTCGCCTACTGTAGTTTGTGGTTCTCTTGCAGTTCTAATATGATAAACCATGTTCAGCACACGTGGTGGATATAAAGACGGTTAAAGAAACTCGTGTAGTTTGAAGCCCAAATGAAGGTAAACAAATATAAAACAAATATGCCATCAAACATAAAAAAATAACCAAAAAGCATGCCAACCTACCAACTAATAGGCATATATTAATGACTTTCTAACAACAATTTTATGCTTTTCACAGGGTCGTTGTTGTTCAGTCATCACTGTAGCACAATAGGGCTAAGAAAGGCAAAGAATTTAAACGAAATTCTGTATTGCAAAGTCGTGTGTGAAGGCGCATAGATAAAATTTGAAATAGCCAATTTGTAAATCAATAGTCAACTATATATTTACATATTTATAATTGAAGTTTAATGGCAAGATTTTGATTATACATACGTTTTAGAACATTAAAAATGCGTAAAGTAGCAGATGCATGCATCGCGTAGATCGGTTTCGTCAAATACTTGCCAAAATTTGCCGTGACCTTAAATCGAACCGGGGCTCATTTGCTTTGGAGTAATGCACAAATCCATATTTATGTTGGCTTAAGTTTGAGCTCATATTGCATAGCGTTCTACCATATATATATATGTATAGTAGAAATTCCGGCCTGAAGACCGGCGTGCACAAGCTAGTCAGTCCGGAAAAGGTAGCATGAAACTTGCCGGGTCTAAATTGACACAGCCATCATCCCGTTTAATTTTTAACCTCAAGTTTGGGCCTAAATGTGAAGTAACTTTTTTAAAAGAGTTTTACGTAATGAGAGCAAGTGTGCCAGATGCAAAGGATAAGTTTCGGCTGCTGAAGGAAACTTTGGCCACTGGCATCTTGGCAGATACTGTTGATCATCTTTGGTTGGCAGACTGTCTAATGGAAGGAAAACTACGAACACTAGGAATGGGTGACCTAGTGTTCTTTTACAGTCCACTTATAACCACGAACGACTTTTGGTTATATGGCAAAGAAACATTAGTCACTTTTTGCTTTTGTATGGCTCTGTATGATTATATATATATCTTTGCAGGTACACGCTAATATGTTTATACTTCGTCACACATGTGACACAATTCACATAACTCTGGCTAACCATATGTGCAATGGACTGCTGCAAAGCAATATCTCTCGCGAACTGTAGCTATTTAAAATGAATCATTATTGCAAGTCTTCTAAATCATTATTAACGATTAAATCAGAGAAACTTGGTTCAACAGCATTTTCGGACAGTATATTTGCGGACGGCTTCAGAGTCCGGGACGAGTGAGAACCAAGCAATCATTACAAAGGACAAGCTGTGCACCTGGAAATGTAAAGGAATCCAGATGTTGCCGACCTACTAGGACTATAAATTGTTCCGTAATATATCACTGCATAAACAACTTGAAAGATTACAGCGCTGTTAAATGAAAAGTATCGTTTAATTCAATGATTCCAATAATAAACATGATCTTACTTTGAATTACCGTTAAGAATATGATGTAGAGGCAATATAGGATGCACAATCTAAATTTTTTTACTAGAATGAGGAAACAATAAATTAAATTCGAAAACAAGGCTATAAAAACAAAATAATCACTCAGAAATATTGAATAGTACGTGAAGATTTCCCAATAAGTACTAAATCGGTCTGCTGAATGAATTGCGTTTTCTACATTATGCAATGCTTAATTTGTACTGACAAATGCATGTATGTAATGGGACTGACCTTTCAATCAAGATCGTAAACTTGATTTAAATAATTATTATAGAGTCCCTCAAAATCAATTTGTAAAATATCACCATTTGCGCAAAAAGAATATTTCGTAAATATATGTAACAAATATCACAAGTTTACCTGATCTGTGTTGTGACTAGCACAGGCTGAGTGCCAATTGTTTTAAATGTTGATGAAAATTGCTTAGAGCTGCCCTTCTTGTTTTTAATTTCGCCGCCATTTTCTTGTGTGGGACAATTGGTAGCACTCGTAGGTCGGTAACATCTTGAATCCTTTACATTTTCAGGTGCACCGATTTGTGGCCTTGATTGGTGGTTTTCCACTTGTCCCTTCCTTTTGAAGCCTTCCATCAGCTGTTTGTCTGAAAATGATATTGGAACCAGATATTCCGATATTTTTCCGAGTTTTTGGGACTTCATTTCCAATCCCATCTTCAGGGTTGACATCATACTCACAATTATTATATGTCAGTATAAACTAAGAATTGTATAGTGTAGAAAAGGCAATTCATCCAGTAGACCGGTTTCGTCCTTATTGCCTTTTCTACACTATACAATTCTTAGTTTATACTGACATATGTAAGTAATTAATGGGTCAGGTGTTTATATCAAGACCGCAACCTTGATTATAATAATTGTTATCACCACCCGCGCAACCAATGTTCGTTTAATTATATAAATGTTCATTTCAATACCACTTCCCCATGTAATGTGGTGTCTGTTCAGTAATGACAGATTGGGCATGGTTAGTTGGAACTTTGGGTCTAAATGGATGCCATATGAGCTCCACCTAAAGGAAAAATTGACTAACCAAGTTACATTAGTTAGTATATAACTGAAAATTGTGTGTAGTGTAGTGTGCGGCAGGATAGCTCAGTGGTTAGAGCACCAGATTCCGAAGCAGACGTGCCCAGGTTCGTATCCTGTCCGCGGCAAATTCTGGCGAGTACTTGATGAGTTCCCAATAAGGACGAAACCGGTCTACTGGATGAATTGCCTTTTCTACACTATACAATTCTTAGTTTATACTGACATATGTAAGTAATTAATGGGTCAGGTGTTTATATCAAGACCGCAACCTTGATTATAATAATTGTTATCACCACCCGCACAACCAATGTTCGTTTAATTATATAAATGTTCATTTCAATACCACTTCCCCATGTAATGTGGTGTCTGTTCAGTAATGACAGATTGGGCATGGTTAGTTGGAACTTTGGGTCTAAATGGATGCCATATGAGCTCCACCTAAAGGAAAAATTGACTAACCAAGTTACATTAGTTAGTATATAACTGAAAATTGTGTGTAGTGTAGTGTGCGGCAGGATAGCTCAGTGGTTAGAGCACCAGATTCCGAAGCAGACGTGCCCAGGTTCGTATCCTGTCCGCGGCAAATTCTGGCCAGTACTTGATGAGTTCCCAATAAGGACGAAACCGGTCTACTGGATGAATTGCCTTTTCTACACTATACAATTCTTAGTTTATACTGACATATGTAAGTAATTAATGGGTCAGGTGTTTATATCAAGACCGCAACCTTGATTATAATAATTGTTATCACCACCCGCGCAACCAATGTTCGTTTAATCATACTCACACGTTGTTTTTTCCTGTGTGTATGGTGTCAACACTGAAGATGGGACTAGAAATGAAGTAACGAAATTTCTGAAAAATGACAGAATATCTGGTTCCAACGTCATTTTCAGACAAGCAGCTTATGTCAGTCATTTTGCTGTTTGGAGCTATTTCGGATGCAGCTGGCAGCCTCTTTCTTCAGCCAACAATACCTCTCAATGTCTTAAATAAAGCTAACAAAGCAATTGCGATATTTCCTCTAGACGTATAGTGTTTACTTTTGAATGACATTTCATTATTAAAGACATGTCACGTGGTTTATGTCCATTGCTGCTATGTACAATCAATTAGGTGAAACCGTAATGGCTGAATATTAATTTACCATTTCCATGAGGTAAACTTACCATTTAAAATGATGTCGTTCAAGTCGCCCTCCCATAAAATGGTGAGGAACCCAATAAATCAGATACACAATTTAGGCCTTATGGCAAGATAAGCGATAAAAATTATGAAACCGAGGAAACACGCACGTGTGTAATTTCACTAAAATGAATCAAGTTGTACTTAGGAATGGTTTATTATTGTTATCACCAGAAATTCGTTCGTCACGTATGTGCACTTGTAGGTGTATCTGTAAATGATAGTTATTCAGTTAAATGTAATTAATACCTATGTGCATCCATCTAAGTAAAACTGCTGTCAACAAATTTTAATTTACTCTTTTCACGTGTCAGAATAATTTTTTATGCTTACAATTTCAAATGATGTAATACAATAGTAATCTCAATAGATAAGAGGAGAGCAAGAAGCAAAATATTCTATTTGGGTGATTGATCAAATTTAGTAAAAATAAGAAGCTTAATTTAAATATTAAATAAAATAAGTAATGGTTAGACAAGAAAATGATGAAAATTAATTGACGTAAGCAATGTAACAAAAACAATTAAAAATCTTTCAATATACGTTCAACTCACTAAGAACCCTAAGCAATAAATGAATAGTTTAAAGATGAAATTTAGGAGAATTGTACTCTCAATATTTGATTTACCAGTAATGAGATAATAAAAAAATTTTAATCCGATAACGTAATCTGTTAATGGAGCTGGCTTAGACTAAATCGTGTAATCGTCTTTCTTTACAGTTGGCTAATGCTGTATGGAAAACTATTGAATATATTTTTATTAAATATTGGACCGAAATATATTTCTGCATTTGTAATTTTTGAAATCGCAATATTTCGTCTCCATTAATACCATTATCAATCTAGTTGTTCTCGGATGCTTACGTATCGAAATTTAAGCCCAAGCATTTCAAATATATTTTAACGTTTGCCATAATCTTGTTTTGTGTAAGAGCTCTGTTTAGAATATCTGATAATAAGGTAAGAAAATACGCCTCGGCGTCAGTCGGCCATAATTGAAACCCCAACGTATTCAAAGGGTAGTACAGATGTTGAAACCTTCGAAGTAGCGAGACCAGCTAAAACCCGTTAATGCAAGAGGCAGTTAGATAATGCTTGTTACAGAGAATTAACATATAACAATTATGCAAAGGTATTGCGCACATAGCAAAAAATTAGTTCAAATATGATACTTCTTGAATAGTTACCTTCAGGTCAAATATGGCCAGAAAGATGAACCAGTCACGGAAGTTATAATCTCATGGGCAGATTTTTTCTGTGCTTACTGGCGACTCATCAGTACGAGCCGGTATTATTCCCTATGCCCATTCTATATTTAAGTGAAGGAAGTTGGTCAATTGGATGGTACAAATTCTATAGGAATATGCATACCAGCATTATTGGAGCTAACTTCATGTAAATTCTTTCAAAGCCAAATCATTATATAAAATATATAAAGAACCTGCAGCAAGACTTTGGTACATGTCGGTACGTGGTACCAACATTATGTTTGTCAAATCGATAGATGACAACAAAACAATAAATTTGATGATTTGCCAAAACTGATCAACACGAATATTTAACAAGCTACTTCTGAATACATATTAATCCAGCAAATTCATACACACTGGTCTTGATTAATATCAGTTATCATTTTTCGCGGAAACCATGCAATCATTCAATTAAATATATAACATTTAGATAATTTTAGTTGAAGAGACCTAACATATATGCAATTTGTATTAGGTGTTACGCACCTAGTAACAAAATTTGTTCCAATATGGCCACAAAGATTAACCAAAGTCCGTATGAACGGTAGGCTAATCGTGCAATTCTTTTTAATGCTTACTGGCGACACATAAGTAGGATCAGTTATTACACCCTATGCCCCATATATATTTGTGTGGGCAATGAGGGACAACTGAACAGTACAATCTCCTATAAAAATGTGTAAAACTTCAGTAGTGAAGCTAACCTCATATGAAGTCTTCGACAATGCGATTTCAAAGACAAATCACTAAATATAATATATACTGAACGTGTAAAGGATACCAACATCATGGTACCAATTATTATGACCAAGATTGCGTTGTTGATATAAGCGCCTGACCCATTAATTACTTACAAATGTTAGTATAAACTAAGATTTGTGTAGTGTTGAAAAGGCAATTCATCCAATAGACCGGTTTCGGCTCCTTATCGGTGTCATGTACTGGCCAGGTTTTGTCGCGGACAAGACTCGAACTTTCGGCACGTCTGCTTTAGAAAATTGTGCCTCATCCACAGAGCTATCTTAGCAGTATCATTTCACAATTTTCAGTTATATATTAATATCAACTTGGTTAGTCTACTTTTCATTTAGGTGAAGCTAATATGACATCCATTGAGACCCAAAGTTCCAACTAACCAACTGCATGTAGTGTGGTGTTTGTTCAGTAATGTCAGATATAAGATGGTTCGTTGGAACCTAGGGTCTAAATGGATGCCATATAAGCTCCACCTAAAGGAAAATAGACTAACCAAGTTACATAAGTTAGTAAATAACTGAAAATTGCGTGGAGTGTAGTTTGTGGCTGGGTGGCTCAGTGGTTAAAGCACCAGATTCCGAAGCAGATGTGCCCAGGTTCGAGCCCTGTCCGCGGCAAACTCTGGCCAGTACATGATGACTTCCCAATTGCCTTTTCAACACTACAGAATTCTTAGTTTATACTTACAAATGGATGTTTATAATTGGTTTGCATCTCCGATTGAAATAAAATCTTATCACTGCCCGTGCAACCTATTTTAGTTTAGTGATAATTGAATTTTAACACTAGAGTCCACACAGCATTGTTTGGGCTGATTTGTCTTCAGGATTATTCTGGGCCGGAGACACTGGCTTAAAAGATAGGTACAAAATTTAGAATTAACTATTAAATTTTCACATTGTTATAAATGTCATTCGTGAGGTAATAAAAATAGAAATGTTTTCAACTCATTCTTATTAATCTCAGCTCGTCAAAATTTGATTTCTATTTAGAATTTTCTGACAATTCAGCAAGGAGTATTTGACCAATGAAGTTTGAAATCTGGGTATACAATGTATGCAAGTCGACTAGAGATTTTGCTTTACATATTTATGCAATGCGGTTTGATCCTTGCTAGTCAGTTTGCCGTCGTACTCTGATGATGATCAAGAAAGGTCGAAACGCGTCAGTGCTTTGCGACTGGCGGTAATTTTGTTGTTGTTCGACGACTGGTTAAATAAAATGGGATTGGTGTTTACTTCAAGCTCGAAAACTTGATTTAAAGTATTGTTACCACCACCCGCGCAATCAATTATTGTTCAAATCTGGATATTATTGAAGGAGTATTGTTAAAAAGGATGCCGATATACTCGACTCACACACTCCAAGGTCATTATGCTTCCTTTCTGCAGTTAAGTCATGTCCAACTTCAATTTTGCTATCCTATGATATAAATATACACTGACGTTGTTTTTGCACTTAAATTTTACGGTTTGGTTTAATTAGAATAAGTTGCAATTTCCACAGTACAGTTCGAGCACCTTGACTTTCCTAAATTTTGCTTAAATAATTCACTCCAGAACAAGACAGACAGATGAAAATGAACAATAGCACAACCGGTGAAATGGAAAGATAAACAGTTAAAATTAAAACGGGTACATCAAAATTAGTTATAATGATGAATTTTCAACCACAAGATATTTGAATAATTTATTAAAACGGGGAGTGCTTATTCTAATTAGAGTAGCGTGCTGCTGTTGAAGCTTAACGCAGGCCAGTACATTCATATCCGCATCTATGTGCATTTGTGTTTCTGCGCGTTTAAATGCAAGCGAACCAGAAAATCGTAAATTTGTTTATTTAATTTTCTTGCACATGTTACTTCAAATGCCACAGTTAAATCAAAATTTACAGGCTAACTCTTAAATATGTGCATTGGTAGACTAATGGCTGGATGAATAAAGAACAGGTTAAATATATGCCTCATGTGCATCTTGCATTTTGAGGTTCAATTCAATTCCGTTTAGGTCCACTCATTTCGACAAGGTATAGATGTTGCCTTATACAAGCTAATTATGCCACACGCAGTGACGACATATGAATTGGTTTTCTGTGCCAGCAGCGGTAACACAGTTTTAAGACTGAGCTGAAGAAAAAAATTTGTTGACAGGCTGTTAAAATGAATAGCCGTTTCATTCGGGGCAGTCTCATTTTGCATTTATTCACAAATAATTAGTTGTCTATCAAAATCGGTTTGATGGTTGTCTTATGTAGTTATACTTGCAATCCCATTATACAAACAAACGGAGGATTAAATTCGCATACGTATACCCACTTCTCTAGCACACACACATATTTTTGCATATAGAAATGGAGTTTCATATGCACGTGGATGCATTAAGCCTAGAGGGAGTAGCCACATGGAGAATCTGCATTAATTTGATTAATCGGGGGAAATTCCATCTGATCAAAATAGAGTGCATGGAAAACTGCACCTGTCATATTAACCGGACTCCGTTGCGACGTTGCATGTTGACGCGTAAACTAAGTTAGCATGATTGGCCAGACCTCACATTTTAATCTATGAAATTTTAATTTATTCGCTACCTCGTATAATTATGTGCCCTTTGCCATTTACATGCCAATTAGTTGTTACCGTGGCAAAAATATTTCTGGATGAATTGTAAATATCTGAGAAGACAAGTTTCAGAAATGTTTACAATTAAATTGGCTACCAAAGTGACCCACAGACATTAATAAGCTGACAATCAGAAATGAATCTAGTTATGCAAGTTAAAATATTTCCGGAGTTATTGAAATAAAGAAATAGCAGAAACACAAAAGTCGATCTGAATAGAAAAAAAGCAAGTCTGGGCGCATAAAATAAAAAGTTACTTTAAGAAGGACCACGAGGATGTGCCAAACTCAGTTTGATAATAACGTTTTCTGTTACGTAGGCATGAGCTGTGTGCTAACAGGTAAGCTTGGAATGTTTTATGTCGACTGTGGTCAAAATATACGGCTTTAACTGAAGAAAAAAGGGAAAGTGGAAAAATAAAAAAAACAAGAGGAATAAAAACAAGAACAAAAAGAAGAAGCAGAAAAGGAACTACTAAGAAGAGAAAAGTAGAAGTAAATAATACAAATGAGGAAGAAAAAGTTCTTCTTCAACAACTATCTATTATTTACTATAATAAAGGTTGCGATCTTGATATAAACACCTGACCCATTAAGTACATACATTTGTCAGTATAAACAAAGCATTTCGTCCTTATTGCAAACTCATCATCACCGCCCGCTCAACCAATGTTAATTTAATTATATAAATGTTCATTTCAATA
Source organism: Eudiplozoon nipponicum (assembly GCA_029291075.1). Lineage (NCBI taxonomy): Eukaryota > Metazoa > Platyhelminthes > Monogenea > Mazocraeidea > Diplozoidae > Eudiplozoon > Eudiplozoon nipponicum. Next base: position 127,532 of record JAQBSW010000895.1, on the reverse strand, counting down.
ACACTTCACCATGTAGTTTGGTGTCTGTTCAGTAATGATAGATTTGGGATGGTTCGTTGTAACTTTGGGTCGAAATGGATGCCATATGAGCTTCACCTAAAGGAAAAATGGACTGACCAAGTTACATTAGTTAGTATATAACTGAAAATTGTGTGCAGTGTAGTGTGCGGCAGAGTGGCTCAGTGGTTAGCGCACCAGATTCCAAAGCAGACGTGCCCATGCTCGAGCCCTGTCCGCGTCAAACTCTGGCCAGTACATGATGAGTTCCCAACAATGACGAAACCTGCTCACTGAATGAATTGCCTTTTCTACACTATACAAGTCTTAGTTTATTCTGACATATGTAGGTAATTAATGGATAAGGTGCTTATATCAACAACGGAACCTTGATTATAATAACGATGAATATTTCTTTGCTGTGAAAATTTCTGGAGGGCTGGCAGGATGTCCTAATCAAACATTGAAGTGAATGGGATATCCGAAAAAACACGTGTCCTGGAACATATTTACAGTCAATTCAAAATATTATTATGAATAGTTGTAGTAGTACTAATAAAATCTGCTGTAAAAGTATTAATAGTGTTGTTGTTGGTTGTTGTAGTAGTATTAGTAGAAGTAATATTAATAGTAGTAGCTGCAGTAGAAGTATTATTATTATTATTAGTGATATCATTATTATTATAATTAATATTATTAGTAATCGTCATCGTGTTAATAGAGATACTAGTGGTATTATTAATTGCGTAGGCAGTATTAGTAGCAGTGGTAGTGACTGTAGTAGTAATCGTGGTAGTAGTATTAGTAATAGCATGAATAAATGTAATATTGGAGTAGTAATAGTAGCAGTAGTAGTAGTAGGATTAGTTGTAATATCATTAATATTAGTACAAGCAGTTGTAAATATGGTAATAGCAGTATTTGTGCTGGTTGTAGTAGTAGCAGCAGCAAATATATTAGTATGTGTTTAGTTAGTAGCGGTAATAGCAGTGTGGATACTATATTGTCAGTTCGAGTGGCTTCTGTGCAGGATTAATAGTAGAAGTAGTAGCAATATTAGAAATAGTGGTGGTTGTAGAAGTTGTAGCAAAAGAAGTATTATTTTTGGCAGTAATAGTAGAAGTAGTAATGGTAATAGAATAAGGGGCAATAAAATTATCATTATAATTATCACTATCAATAGTTGTATTACAGTAATAGTATTGCTAAATCCTGTTTTTTGCTTAGATCTAATATATATGCATTCGTGTCATATTTATTGCGACCCTGGTAACAAATTTGTTCAAATAGGACTAGAAGGATAAACCAACGACAGCATAAACGAAAGTTATAATCTTACGGGCACAATCATTTTGTGCTTTCCGGCGACTCATCAGTTGGTGCCATTATTACACACTATACGAACTATATATTTGGGTGAGGAATATGGGACAATTGGACTGTGCTATCTCCTATTTTATTTACGGTACACGGTATCAACACAGTGGACTTCAAGATATGCTTAATTTCTACAAAACTGCAAATTAAAATTACTTTAAAAATGTTACTCTACGAAATCCATACACTCTGATCTTGACCGATATTAGTTATCACTTTACGTGTTAATCATGACATCATTTAATTACATATATATATATATATATATATATATATATATATATATCTCATGATATACACATTTGTATTGGAGGTTGTGGTGTCCAATTTTAAAACATTACTCAACAAAAAATTTAGTGGGTATAGGGCTGAATACGGACTCCTAATGATGAGTCACCAGTAAGCACTAAACGAACGTGCATGAGATTATACTATTTGTTTATGTTGTTTTTGGTTTAACCTTTGCTAATATTTGAACAAATTTGTTAATAGGTGCATAACTCCTAATACAAAATGGAATATATATTAGTTCTCTGGCACAAACAGTATATAACTGTTATATATTTAATTGAATGATGACATGATTACCGCATAATGTAATTACGGATACCGATCAAGACCCGCGTGTATGTATTTGCTGGAGTAACAGTTGTTCAGAAAGAGCTTTAAATCTCAATTTTGTTGATTTTTGGCATAAATTGAAATTCAATGTGTTGGTACCACATACCTTTTCGGTGCCATAATGATGGTATTTGGTTCTGACGCAACGTTTATTTTGTTGATATCCTTCACAGAATTGGTATATATATATTATATGTAATCAGTTGGCTTTGAACTCGCACTTCCTTAGTCTTTATATGAAGTTAGCTCCAATATTTTACAGTTAAATACTGTTTGTTGCGAAGAACTAATATATATGCAAGTATGTATTAGGTTTTGCGAACCTAGTAACAAATTAGGTCAGTTGTGACCAGAAGGATAAACCAAAGGCAGCATGAACGGAAAGTATAATCTCATGCACATTCGTTTCGTGCTTACTGGCGACTCATCAGTAGGAGCCGGTATTACGCCCTTTAACCACTATATATATTTGGTAGAAGAATGTGGAATAATAGGACGGTACAATCTCCTAGACGAATGTGTAAACCTGTAATAGTGAAGTTAACATAATCTGAAGTCAACGATAATACGACTTCAATGCTAACTCACACTATATAATATATATACCGAGTCTGTAAAGGATACTAACAATATGGCCATTGTGTTAGTAACTGATACCTTTTTTGAAATCGATGAGTACCGGATACTAACACTATGGTTTCCGAGTCGGTACATGATACCAACCTGATGGATATAAATTATTCCACATTCTTCTACCGAATATATGCGGTTAAAGGGCGTAATACCGGCTCCTACTGATGAAAGTCGCCAGTAAGCACGAAACGAATGTGCATGAGATTATACTTTCCGTTCATGCTGCCTTTGGTTTATCCTTCTGGTCACAACTGAACTAATTTTATTACTAGGTTCGCAAACCCAATACATACTAGCTCCACATTGTTGGTATATACATCGTATAGAAGATTGTACCATCCAATTGTCCAAACTTCTTTACCTAGATTTATAGTGGGAAAGGGCGTATACCGGCTCCTACTGATGAGTCGCCAGTAAGCACGAAACGAATGTGCACTGAAATTTTACTTTCTGTCTGTAGGCTGTCTTTAGTTTATCATTATGGTCATACAGCAGAAGAAGCACATACAAGCATTGAGTTTGAACTGATGACGTAATGCAATTTGCTTGGTTTATGTTTTCACACTTTCTCTATGTTAACATATTTCTATCTTGTTTGCTTTCCAATTTATATATAAAGATATGTTCATTAGTAGATATTTGAGAAGACCATGCGCAAAAAAATTTTCTTATATCTGATAAAATTTCTTTTTGTTTTTGCACACAGGAAGGGTACAATGAATTTTATTAAAGCTGCCATTTCAAAAGGATATATATATATATATATATATATATATATATATATATATATATATATATATTAGTTCTTCGCCACTAACAGTATCAAGCAAGAGACTACGCTTTACAAAGCAACATATAACATTATATTAATTTACTCTAGTTATCATTATTTATAATGATAATTTTATAATGATAATATTTATCTGCCAGTCCTTTATATATTATTGACGATAAATAATGTTTACATATTATTTAAGGTCTAACGTATATACTATACAATTTTCACGTCTGAAGTGTTCTTTCTTATCGAATATATTCAAATCACATGGCTATTCCATAGATACAATTGAACGAACATTGACAGCACGGGCGGTGATAACAATTACTTTACTGAAGGTTGTGATCTTGGTATTAATACCTGACCCATTATCTTCATTCATTTGTCGGTATAAACTAAGCCCTGTATAATGCTGAAAATGTAATTTATCTAGAATACCAGATTTCGTTCTTGTTGGGAACTCATCACGTACTGTCCAGAATTTGCCGCGGACATCTCTCAAACCTTGGCACGTCAGCTTCAGAATCTGGTGCTCTAACCAATGAGCCAACCTGCCGCAATAGACTATGTTTAGTTTTTACTGAAAAATATATGTAAATAGTGGGCCAGGTGTTTATATCAAGATCACAACATTAATTAAATTAATAATGAAACGTCATTTCGGACAAACCAAGATCAGTAGTTCAATTAAATTTCACATCTCATGCTATGTTTAGGTTATGCCACCGACACATAAAATTTCACTTTTCAAGTTGACCAACTAAATGGCTTACAATGACAGATAGGAGATGGCTAGTTATTCCATAGGCCGAAGGCGATCCTCACGAATTTCTCCTCAAATAAAAATTCGAATAAGCTACAAATTTTATTTAATACCGGTGATTAAATATTAGTATTACATAAATTAACACGAGCAATACATCTACTATACAGGTTTCATAATTACTTGGCAAAAAAAAGTAATAATAATCAATGACATTGTCGGCAGTTGAACTTGGGAATAAGTCTTGCAAGTACATGCACTTTTGTTCCGTTTCAATTAACTGCTTTGATAGAGATTTCTGACAACTTCTGATGTGTGGCAGGTAAGGACGAAACTTGGTATTGTTTAATTCAATTTTCTATATTTAAGTATGTTTATTTTATCAATACTAATGAACATCATTTAAAAAATTTTCATTTCTACACATCCTACATTTTAATTTGATAATGTGGGAGAAAACTTATCTGTACTGAGATATCTAGGGAGCTTGTAGAACTTCTGATATAAAGAGACCCCATATAGGTTCCACATGAAGGAAAGTGAAACTAAAAATTGAATTTGTATGAATAACAAATGGCAAAGTGGAAATAGTCACAGATTACGAAGCAAAGTAGCCGCGGTTCAAGTACCGACCGCGACAAAGTGACAGTATTTGATGAATTCTCATTAAGAACAAAATAGTCTACTGGATGAATTTACTTTGCTTACTGATATAATATTTTGTTTCCATATTATATATATATATAATAAATATTCTACTGTTATACTGAAAATTAATATAACTTTCCAAGTGGCATGGAGTCCGCTGTATACTATGAGATCTAGGGGTCTTGTAGAACTTCTGATATAAAGAGACCCCAAATAGGTTCCACATGAAGGAAAGTGAAACTAAAAATAGAATTTGTATGAATAACAAATGGCAAAGTGGAAATAGTCACAGACAGAAGCAAAGTAGCCTCGGTCTGGCACTGACCAAGACAAAGTGACAGTGATGAATTCTCATTAAGAACAAAATAGTCTACTGGATGAATTTACTTTGCTTACTGATATATATATTTTGTTTCTAATGTATTATATATATATATATATATATATATATATATATATATATATATATATATATATATATATATATATACGTATTAAGACGATTTGCGTACCCTCTTTGATTTGAAAAGGAACTCAAGTAGCCATGGATAATGGACAAGGTGCAAACTTTATTTCTGAATGAAAATATTACTTTCTTATTATTCATTTTGTTATCGGTCTGATGTCGGTGCCGTTTATGTTAGTGGTTATATATTATTTAATGCGCAAAAATTATAATAGTTTGTCAGACAATAGGTTGTCTATAACTGATGACTTTTGAACAGTTCTCTGTCAAATAACATTGACATAGTGACATAGAGCCTCATAACATTTATGACTTGAAGTATAATATCGCATTCCCCACCCATTTCCCCTTGTTGTTCTTGTGGATGTACCGCCCAAGTACACCCACGCCCCCGCTACCATACGGATAGTTTTATATTGACGATCTCGTACCCCACAACTCACTCGCTTAATGGCTCTAAAGCGAATCACGGCATATGTCAAGGGGAGTAGTTGCATTCATCCAGGCAAAAACGCAGGTCCATGAATTATTGACCTTAAGCGACTGTGACAGGATGCCTAATTTCTTTGGCTCCATAAAATGCCAAATTTAGAAAAACAAGTACCGACTTTGATGACGTTGACCAAAATTAGTTAGTGCAACTTTTTTGTAGGCAAACAGGATTTCGTAGTTCATTTGAACGATCAATATTTACGTTAAACTTTACAGAAACAAAACACCATCGATAGAACCTGTCATTGTTAATTCAAAACAAAATAATATAATTTTCAGAAAATATATCTTGTGTCGATGTAGACATCTAACACTCACCGAAATAGTATTTTTTCCGTATTTTCCTTGAAAGCCACACTTCTTAAAGCCCAATATATGCAATCCATGCAGAAAATGAATCGGAGAATTCGAAGCACTGAGACAATTTTTGCAGTTTTGAATGATTTCGTGCATTAAATTATGCTATTTTGTGCGTCGGTAGATTAGCAAAGGTTACGTAAGTTGTTAAATAACACAAGTATTTCGTGAGCACTATGTGAAGCTTCGAGGTATGGTGTCTAATCAAGAATCATTGGCAAAGATTTGATGACAATTAAAATTATACAGAATGACGCATTGATTATACAAATTCAGAAGAATCAATTTCCTTCATTTTAAGTAGCTAAATTTCACAGTTTTGTTTTGTTTCAAATGAGCTGACTAAAAGTTTGCTGCTTTATTGCGCAATTTCGGCTTCAGAGGGTAAAAAATTAGGAATTAGCTGGCTTCGATAAAATCTCATTGCTTAAAATAAGCCAATTTGTTTTGTTTGTGCACCGTGAAAATTTAATAAAAGAAGTTTGATCTGACCTCTCCCCCGCAACAAAGGTATACATTTTGTAATGCTTTAAATCAAGTTTGCGAGCTTGAAGTAAACACTAACCCCATTGTATTTAACCAGTCATCGAACAACATAACAAAACTACCGCCAGCCGCAACGCACTCGAACAGCATAACAAAACTACCGCCAGCCGCAACGCACTGGTTAAATACAATGGGGTTGGTGTTTACTTCAAGCTCGCAAACTTGATTTAAAGCATTGTTACCACCACCCGCGCAATCAATTATTGTTAAATTACATTTTGTAAGTCTATTACAATTCTGTCCAAATACGACTGATATGTGCTATTAAGTGACGATCGACGCAATATTGTCTGTTAAAATGAAGTAAATGGTATTGGAAGTAGTTTTACTTATATTAAGAATTGTCGTTTTATATCCGTCAAATTATTTAATTAACATTGCTTACAATATATATATATATATATATATATATATATATATATATATATATATATATATATATATAATCTGTCATTATAAGGAAGACTCTATACTACCTGAGGAAGTGGTAATGAATTGAACACATAATAATACGCTCATTGGTTGCGGGGCGACGAAAACAGTTCTTTAAACACAAGGTTGAAATCTTGATATAAACATCATACCTAATACACACACACACACATATATATATATATATATATATATACATTCGTTAATATAAATTATATTTTGTGTAAGGTAGAAAAGCAATTCATCCAGTAGACCAGTTTCGTTCATATTGGCAACATTTCAAGTAATGTCTAGGTTTGCGCTGTGTTCGCAGAAAATTCTGGACAATAATTGAAGAGCTGCTAATAATGACGAAACAAGTCTGCTGAATGAATTACTTTTCCTACCTAAAAATGTTTCTTTTATGGTGAAAAAAATTATATGTATTACGAGAATGGTGTCTGTATTAAGATCGTAACCTTGATTAAAATAATTGTTAGCAACGCCTGTGCAAACAATGATCGCTTTATTATTCAAATTGGATGAGAATAATGTAAAATTGAAGCAATATACAATAAAAATTATTAGCCCCCAAATTTGAGAAACTACAAAAGCGATTAATAAGGTAATCCACACCCTGTGCTGTCGTATGTGTGACAATTTGAAATGACTCCAAACGACATGGAATGACAGAAGACATACGGAGCAAAACGTATATATATCCACTACCTAATCCTTGTTTAGGCTCATGCTATTATTTTCCTTCAAGTTAATATTTTCTGCCGAATAAATCCGCTACATTCAATTACCAGCAAAAGTGAAAGCCTGGCTAAACCACAATCAATTGACAGAAATGTAACCAAATCATTTGCAATGGCTTAGTTATGCACTGTGAATCACTGCTTTGAAAGCCAAAAAATTGCAGAGAAATTTATTCATATATATATGCACAGAAGTGCTTTCGCTCCATGTTATCATTTGGCTATACGTTATGAATAGAGTTGTGCCTGATTCTAAGGTGAATTACTATAGTCAAGGTCGTGATCTTGATATAGACACCTGACCCATTATGATATACATTTTTCATTAAAAACCAAGCATTTTAAAGTGTAGAAAGGACAATTCATCCAATAGACCGATTTTGTCCTCATTGGAAACTCATCACATAGAGGGCTTTTCAACATTTAAGCATATGTCATATTGGGACATTATTTACCAATATTCTGTTAAAGGAATTCATTGAGTTTTTTCATAAGATTTTCTGAACTGCGTGAAGCAAAATTTGAACAATGAATTACTTTACTTCATTCTGATATTCAATTCATTTTTATTAGTCAACTACACATGAGAAAACAGATCTGGGGATGTGTTCGGAATTGCCTTCGACCGACATATTGTTGTGCATTTAATAAATGTTTAATTTTATATATATATATATATATATATATATATATATGTCTAAGACGAAAGCTGCAATCAGTTAATGTTAATGACCGCATAGAAACTGTGCTGCCGACGTTTGCATTCAAGTGCAATATTTGCGAGACTATTAGATGTAAGAGCCGCATATCTAATTTTGTTTTCCATATATATACATTGAGATTTGATCCTCGCTAGTCAGTTTGCTCTCGTGCTCTGATGATAATCATGGAAGGTCGAAACGTGTCAGTACGTGTGACTGACGGTAGTTTTGCTACTTTATTCGACAACTGGTTAAATTCAATGGTATTAGTTGATATGATTGAGGGAAAGTGCTCCTGTACAATATATGATTTAAAATTTATATCCGAAATAAGTTTTTTAATCTTATCTAAAAAATATATATCTTACAAGCATAGTTGTTAGATATGACACTTAGATTTTAATTTCATAATTATTCGCTAAATTTTAACAATACCCAATAATATAGCTTCTGTACATACTTGGTATTCGCGCGATTTTTTACATACTTACATTATAGATACGAATTACAAGACTGTATTTATTTAAAATAATTAACCATTCATCGATTGCGCAAGTGACGATAACACTTGTTTAAATCAAGTTTGTGTTCTTCGTATCCCGTTATATAACATTTGTCGATATAACTAAACATTTCATAAGATAGCAAATTGATTCGCCTAAAATTGAAACCTGAAAAACTCTAATACAAAGAAATGTATTCATATTTGGATTCCGGTTTTTATCAAGCTCGCAACCTTCACTTTTATAAATATTAATTAAGAAGTTTTTGCGAATAGTAATTATTAAACTATAATTAACTTTAGTTTCAATTACCTGGCCTTAGTTGTGCGAAAAGTATTTGCATCCAGTCTCCATTTTTACTCTGGATATTTTGAGCATTTCCTTTCGGAGGACTGCTTCAATGGAAAGATCTTCCCACAAACACCTTGACAAGTTCAGTTGTGACTAGAAGGTTACACCAAAGACAGCATGAACGGAAAGTATAATCTCATGCACATTCGTTTCGTGCTTACTAGCGACTCATCAGATAGAGCCGGCATTACGCCCTTTAACCACTATATAATTGGGTGAGGAATGTTGAATAATAGGAAGGTACACACTCATAGACGAATGTGCAAACCTGCAGTAATGAAGTTAACATCATATAAAGTCTCGCCAATGTGACTTCAATGCTAACTCACCACATATAATATATATAACGAGTCTGTAAATGATAGTAACACTATTACCTTATCTGCGTTTTGACTAATGTAGCTTTCATTGTTCCGGTAGTTTTCTTTTTCCAAGCAAAATGTTTCTTGAATGAAGATTGCTTTTGCGAACCTGGATTAATTGAAATTACATGATCTGCGTTTTGACTAACGCAGCTTTAATTTTTAAACTATGGCTAATGTGTCAGTAACCGATATCAACATTATAGTACCGAAAAGTTACATGGTACTAACATTAGGGTTGCCGAGTCGGTAAATGTTATATAATGTTCACTTCACTACTGCAGATTTAAACAATCGACAAGGAGATTTTACCGTCCTATTATTCCCCATTCCTCACCCAAATATATTGTGGTTAAAGGCATAGTACCGGCTCCAACTGATGAGTCATCAGTAAGCACGAAACGAATTGCATGAGATTATACGTTCTGTTCATGCTGTCTTTGGTTTATCCTTCTGGTCACAACCGCATTAATTTTTTACTAGGTTCGCAACACCTAATACATATTTGCATATATATTAGCTCTCCGCAACAAACAGTATTTAACTGCTATATATTGAATTTGAAAGATGTCATGCTTACCAAGAAATGTGATAACTGATATCGATCAAGACCAGAGTGCACAGCAATAGTTTTAATTCACAATTTCGGTGAACTATAGCATACATTGATATTCATCATGTTGTTACCATGTGCCGACTCGGAAAATCATGCCATGTTGGTATATATATATATAGTATATATATATATATATATATATATATATATATATATATATATATATATATATATATATATATATAGTACCATGTACCTCTTCGGTACAATAATGTTGGTATCGGTTACTGACACAATAGCCATAGTGTTAGTATCCATTACAGACTCGGTATATATATTATATAGTGTGATTTAGCTTTGAAGTCGCATTGTCGAAGACTTTATATAATGTTAGCTTCACTATTCCAAGTTTACACATTCGTCTAGGAGATTGCACCGTCCTATCATCCCACATTCTTCCCCCAAATATATAGTGGTTAAAGGGCGTAATAACGGCTCCTACTTATGAGTCGCCAGTAATCACGAAACGAATGTGAATGAGATTATACTTTCCGTTCATACTGTCTTTGGTTTATCCTTCTGGTCACAAATGAACAAATTAATTACTCGTATAATTAAACGAACATTGGTTGCGCGGGTGGTGATAAGAATTATTATAATCAAGGTTGCGGTCTTGATATAAACACCTGACCCATTAATTACTTGTTATGTCGTAGGCAAGAATTGCGGAAAGGCGGCTCATCCAGTACTTGTTCGTTCTGTTAATCCTCATCAGCATTGACACTTGCCGCGACAGATGATAGTTCTGATTGATGCCTGTTTTGAATCTGGTGCTCTAACCACCGAGCTATCCTGCCGCACACTGACACTACACACAATTTTCAGTTATATACTAACTAATGTAACTTGGTTAGTCAATTTTTTCTTTAGGTGGAGCTCATATGGCATCCATTTAGACCCAAAGTTCCAACTAACCATGCCCAATCTGTCATTACTGAACAGACACCACATTACATGGGGAAATGGTATTGAAATGAACATTTATATAATTAAACGAACATTGGTTGCGCGGGTGGTGATAACAATTATTATAATCAAGGTTGCGGTCTTGATATAAATACCTGACCTATTAATTACTTACATATGTCAGTATAAACTAAGAATTGTATAGTGTAGAAAAGGCAATTCATCCAGTAGACCGGTTTCGTCCTTATTGGGAACTCATCAAGTACTGGCCAGAATTTGCCGCGGACAGGATACGAACCTGGGTCTAAATGGATGCCATATGAGCTCCACCTAAAGGAAAAATTGACTAACCAAGTTACATTAGTTAGTATATAACTGAAAATTGTGTGTAGTGTAGTGTGCGGCAGGATAGCTCAGTGGTTAGAGCACCAGATTCCGAAGCAGACGTGCCCAGGTTCGTATCCTGTCCGCGGCAAATTCTGGCCAGTACTTGATGAGTTCCCAATAAGGACGAAACCGGTCTACTGGATGATATGCCTTTCTACACTATACAATTCTTAGTTTATACTGACATATGTAAGTAATTAATGGGTCAGGTGTTTATATCAAGACCGCAACCTTGAGTATAATAATTGTTATCACCACCCGCGCAACCAATGTTCGTTTAATTATATAAATGTTCATTTCAATACCACTTCCCCATGTAATGTGGTGTCTGTTCAGTAATGACAGATTGGGCATGGTTAGTTGGAACTTTGGGTCTAAATGGATGCCATATGAGCTCCACCTAAAGGAAAAATTGACTAACCAAGTTACATTAGTTAGTATATAACTGAAAATTGTGTGTAGTGTAATGTGCGGCAGGATAGCTCAGTGGTTAGAGCACCAGATTCCGAAGCAGACGTGCCCAGGTTCGTATCCTGTCCGCGGCAAATTCTGCCCAGTACTTGATGAGTTCCCAATAAGGACGAAACCGGTCTACTGGATGAATTGCCTTTTCTACACTATATACAATTCTTAGTTTATACTGACATATGTAAGTAATTAATGGGTCAGGTGTTTATATCAAGACCGCAACCTTGATTATAATAAATTAATTACTCGGCTTGTAACACCTAATACATAATTCCATTATGTTTTTCGTATTGACAAGCAATTTAAAATATGTTCAGAGGGATATTCAAATATCAGAATGAGCAAGAGGTAAAATATCGTGTTCTCATGTTATTGTTCCTGCTGGCAAATCATTAGCAGGAGCCGGAATATGGGGCAGTGATAATTAAAATTACATCATCATCATTACCATGCACGGCTACACGAAAGCCAAAATTACTAGTGTTTCACTGCCATGTAACCATAAGAATCGAAACGTTTTATTTCGTATTATTCACGGTTATAAATTGACATAGACATATACGTACGTAGATAGATGGAAGGATATATAGGTGTGTGGAAAGATAAAAGGTAAATGTATGAAGTGGAATACAATAACAAATATATACGGTTAGAAATTTCATTAATTGTATAGAAAGAAAAATAGATGTGTAAATAGATAAATAGACAGATAAAATTTATATAGAACAATATATAAAGCAAGACAGCTAGATAGAAGAAGGATTAACATATAGTTGTGTAGTTAATTGTATGAACGCATGGATTTGTTTAGCTAGATTGGTAGATGAATATATAGGTGCATGCATCTGTAGAAGAGAGATTGATGAATAGATATATCGAACAATAAATATATATAAAGAAAGATAGATAGGAAATAATATACATATATATAGGCGTATGATTATATACAGATAAATCGATGGACATATATAAAGACAAATAGATAGTTACACATATGTATATATATATATACACCTATGGATAGATGATTAGATAGACAGATCGATAAATAGATAGGCAAATTAATAGATAGATACATAGATAGATAGATAATGATATATAAAGGTAGATTGGTATATAGATACAGTTATATTTGAATATATATATATTTATATTGATAATCTAGATTTACTAATTGATTAGTGCAAAATTAATATATTTATAGGAAAAGTAGCCTCAAAAATTGAATGACAAGCAGGTGGGAATGAGTTGAACTAATTGGCAGTTTCATTGCTTTACAACCATGCCTAATTGGAGATATAATCAAAGAAAATGGAGAATTTGGATCACATAGAATTTTTGCTCGTGTTGTGTGACCGTTTACATTTCAGTTTACGCTGGGTCTATAGAGAGTACTGGTGCATGAAGGCAAAAGTTGCCTATCAAGAGGTAGATTTCGATGAAAAGATATGTGCGATGTTTTTTTGCAATATAACTAGCTTCACTGTGCTACGTCAGTTTTCCAATTGATCACTAAATCATTTCTCCTCCCCCTCCGTAATATAACATAAAAATCAATCTAAGAAATGGCCAATCTACAAAATGACATTTTATATTTTACAGTAAATTTCCCATTTCCACGACACTAGGGGATACGAACGTCCAACCGAAAAATATATTAACTCAATTAGACGAAATCAACAAGGAAAGGTTTATACAAACATTATACAAAATTAAGTTCACAGAAAAAATCAAATTTGGAAACCTAAGATAAAAAAAATACTGCTTTATTTAACAATAATTGTTTGCGCGGGTGGTGGTAACTATTCTTTAAATCAAGTTTGCGAGCTTGAAGTAAACACCAATCCCATTGTATTTAACCAGTCGTCGGCTGGCGGTAGTTTTGTTATGTTGTTCGACGACTGGTTAAATATAATGCTTTATCTGTTCAGTCGCACAAAACAACAGAACTAGAGAAATTACCTGATCTGCGTTTTGACTAACGCAGCTTTCATTGTTCCAGTAATTTTCTTTTGACAATATATTTCGGAGCAACTTACCGTAGGCCTTCATCAGTTGCATTTCACGAAACAAATGAAATGCAACTGATGAAGGCCTACGGTAAGTTAGGCCGAAATATATTGTCAAAAGAAAATTACTGGAACAATGAAAGTTGCGTTAGTCAAAACGCAGATCAGGTAATTTCAATTAATCCAGGTTCGCAACAAATAACTTCCTTCAAGAACTAGAGAAAGTTGATCGTACTGAAGGGCTTCGATATTCGGTGGTCGTTATCAGAGTATAATGAGGTATATATATATATATATATATATATATATATATATATATATATATAAGTCAGGGAAAATGATACGTGCGGTTCACGCTTCTTGTAGCCTGGTATATATTGTACTTTAGTAGAAATGTTGATTGCCCAATTTCTATATAATTAAGCACGTAAGACTTGCAGATTTGTCAGCCCATTGTTTTGGCTTGAGGGAAACAATTCTCTCATTTTATTTATGTTGTGCGTCAGGGTAACTAAAATGGGATCGGTGTTCATATCAAGCCCAAATACTTGATGTACTGAATCGGAATCACTACCTGGCAGTCAATGACGATTTAATTGCACACATTTTGTACACATGGTGAATGCTGCAATCGTGTCATGTTAGTGACTGCCTGGAAATTGTGCAGCTGACTTTTCCAATCCAGTACAATATACGCAAGTGCCAATGGATGATAGCCGTATATCTTGAATTACTTTCCTTATATTTGCACTGTGGTTTGATGTATGGCCATTAGTATTCCGTCTTGCTCTGATGATGCATATTAAACATCAAAACTCGTCGGTACATGTGATTGACGTTTGTTTCGCTCTTGCGTTGCAGCTGGCGGTAGTTTTGTGTTGTTGTTCGACGACTGGTTAAATACAATGGGATTGGTGTTTACTTCAAGCTCGAAAACTTGATTTAAAGAATTTTTACCACCACACGCGCAATCAATTATTGTTAAAATGTATTGAATTACTTTCCTTATATTTGCACTGTGGTTTGATGTATGGCCATTAGTATTCCGTCTTTCTCTGATGATGCATATTAAACATCAAAACTCGTCAGTACATGTGATTGACGTTTGTTTCGCACTTGCGTGTCGAGTTCGGAAGATAGGATTTGAGTTTATCTAAGGTTAACTGTCTTGATTTAAATATGTTTTACCAACACCAGCAAATCAATAATTGTTTAAAAATGGTAATGTTTATCATTTAATACATTGTGGATGATTAAAAACAGAATCTTATTTTCCAGTTGCCTCTTGACAGATGTTATTCAGTTGCAGTGTACACTGATTTGTCGAGGTTTTATGGAGGCGCAATTCGTCCAATTCACAGGAAACGTGAGTGCAACTAAAAGTTAGCAACAAGATAAGGTGAAACATTTAAGGTTCATATTATATAAACAATGATTGCGCGGGCGATGATAACAATTATTATAATCAAGTTTGCGTTCTTCATATAAGCACCTGATCCATTAAGTACTTACATATGTCAATATAAACTAAGAACTGTATAGTGTAGAAAAGGCAATTCATCCAGTAGACCGGTTTCGTCGTTATTGGGAACTCATCACGTACTGGCCAGAATGTGCCGCGGAAAGAGCTCGAACCTGGGCATGTCTGCTTTGCAACTATAGCTCTAACAACTGTGCCACCCTGCCGAATACTTCACTCTTTTTCAATTATATACTAAAAAAATTTCTTGGTTATGTTACTTTATGTGGAGCCTGTGTATCAACCGACTTAAATCTCTCATAATAGACTCAATATTAACGCTATCTGGAGTACGTGTTACAGAATTGAATGGTTATATAATTTAAAGAAATTTGGTTTCGCCGGCGGTGAGTAATAGATGCCGAAGTAGACTTGCCGAGGTTCGTACCCTATCCGCAGCAAATTCTGGGTGAGTTCTCAATAAGGAGGAAACCGGTCTTTTCTGCATTAAAAAATTCTTAGTTTACACAGACAAATGTATGTACATAATGGAACAGGTGTTTATTTCAAGATCGCAATCTTGATTTAATTCAACATTTAATGTGACATAAATAAATTTTGTGAGCTTGATGTAAATATTAATCCTATTTGGAACCTTTTTTTCTTAATGCAGTTAAATTATCGTTAACACAACTGCTGAAGTGTTTCCAACTTCTCATGCTGTCATGAATTAACCATGGTTAGTGTTTATCGGCTACCGCAACTTTGGGCAAATTTTATGGCCAAATAGTTTGTCAGTTGGTAATGATGGTGAAAATGTTGCAACTAAGAGATGCATTTATTCTTTACATAACATTATATTGAAATTTAGCTATGATTTCTTTTTTCTCATTTTTGCCTCGCCTGTGGTAACATTTTAATGTTTTGCGAAATATATATATATATACATATATATATATATATATATATATATATATATATATGCGATGTGCTGCTATACATGACATAATATATATGACAAAGCGTACTTACAGTTATTAAATGTAAAAAATGAGAAGATGCTAAAATAAAAGGTGCATCCCATTTAAAAATTCGGTTTATGCTTGCTAACATCTTATGAGAAGGAATCGTCACAACATCGTAAACTCAACAATAGAATGAGAATTGAATTTGAAACAAGATGGCAGCGCAATCTTCAGGACAATAATGTATTTATAAATGTGGGAATTTATCATAGAATTTCAACTCATTTTTTTGGCTTAGTCAACGATCGACGTTATCTTTAAAAGAAACATGTTGCGCGACAGAGAATAGATTATTTACCTGATTTTCGGATTGCGTACCGAATTGTTTGAATCATGATGACAGTGGATTCAAAAAATTCGGTACGCAATTCGAAAATCAGGTAAATTTATAGAAAATGTTTAAGATTCAAAACCTTTAAAAATTTCAAAATAATATGCAAAAGAACGAGATGTTATTATGTATTAGGTGTTGCGAACCTAGTAACAAATTAATTCAGTTGTGACCAGAAGGATAAACCAAAGACAACATGAACGGAAAGTATAATCTCATGCACATTCGTTTCGTGCTTACTGGCGACTCATCACTCACTAAGTTGACAATCAATATGTTAAGTGTAAATATTAGTTTAAACTGCCCCATTTATACTTGTTGTTAGATCTCTTAAACATAACTTGTTTCTTTTTTAAATGAAATGCTAGAAAAGTGTATGTCAAATTGATTTGTGTATATGTCTGCATGTATACACTCTTCGCAATGAGATTACAGTGACTTAATGACAATTACTGACTACTCACTAGATAAGCGTACGTCATGTCTGTGTGTATGTGTTCTCGTTTGCTTTGGATTGAGGAGTACTCAATTACTGCACGTGTACACTCATCCCAGTGAAATTACAGCGATTTAGCAACATATAACTGTTCAATTATTATAATCAAGGATGCTGACTTGATATAAAAACCTGACCCAATAATTACTTACATATGTCAGTATAAACTAAGAATTATATAGTATAGAAAAGGCAATTCATCCAGTAGACAGGTTTATATATATATATTTAATTAGTGAGGAATTTATATCAAGATCGCAACTTTGATTATAGTAATTGTTATCACCAACCGCGAAACCACTGTTCGTTAAATTGCGTTAATTTTAAGACCACTTCCCTATTTAGCATTGTGTCTATTTAATATTGAGAGATTGCGGATGGTTTGTTGGAAATTTGGGTCTAAAAGGATGTCATATGAGCTCCACCTAGAAGAAAAAAGTGTTAGTTAGTATATGACTTAAAAGTTTGTGTATTGTGTTGCCGGGTGGCTCATTAGTTAGAGCACCAGATTCGGCAGCAGACGTGCCCAGGATTAAGCCCTACCCACGGAAAATTCTGGGCAGTACGTGATTAATTACCAATGAGAACGAAATCGGTCTACTGGATGAATAGCCTCTTCTAAACTGCACAATCCTGCTTATACTGGCATATGTATGTAGTTAATGGGTCAGGTGTTTATATAATGATCTCAATCTTGATTATTGTAAATTTTCTCAACGCCCGCGCGACCACTGTTCATTTAATCTTTAATATTGTCAATTAATATAACACTTCTTTAAATCCAACTGCAGGCGCTTGTAAGCAAAAACACAGGAATAACTGAGGTTAGACATTTCGCTCAACCTGATTTTGATATATCATTCTGGTCCTAATTATACTAATTTATAACTAGGTTTATAATAATTAACATGTAATTTCATATAAATTAGTTCTACGCAAAAAGTGTGCATGACTTAAACATTTATTTTTTGCGCGGGTGGTGCAAACAGTTATCAATATCAAGGTTGCGAGCTTGATATAGACACACAACATATTATATATATATATATATATATATATATATTTGTCAGTATACGTTAAGCAATATATGATGTAGCGAAGGTAATTCATCCAGCAGACCTGTTTCGTTCTAAGCGATAACTTTTCAAGTAATACCCAGTATTTTGCCGCGGACTAAGATTGAACCGAAATATATATTCTTGGTAGTCTTCTACCCTTTTGACTGTGCATCCCTGCCGCACATTAGACAAACTTTTCAGTTATATATTGATTTGTTTTCGGTAGGGGTTTCACAGTGGATAGGGTCACAGACTCCGAAGCTAACGTACCAGGTTCGAATTCTTTACAGTACGTGATATGTTCCGCAATAAGGGTAAAACCGGTATACTTAACACTTTGTTAATACTTACAAATGTGTGTAGATAATGCGTCAGGTGTTTATGCCAAGAATGCAACTTTGATTAAAAGTTATATTTATCAACGCCAGAGTATTCAGTGTTCGTTTAATAATCAAGAATAATGTCTAAAAATCTCCATGAACAAGTTATGATTGGCAATTTTGACAACGCATAACTGTTTTAATTAAGCATATGTTGGATGGAGGAAAAAATATTTAAATCAAGTTTGCGCAGCTGAGATAAAAGACAATCCAGTTTCAGTTCATTAATCGCACAACATAGCAAAATTACTCAAGTATTTTTTGAATGTTGGAATATAGCAAAACTACTGTTAATCGCACATATGGTTGCATATCGAACTTCGATGTTCGTAGACAAAGCACGATGGCAAACTTAGGGGAGCAAACCGCAGATTTCATATTAATCCTGGAAAATCACTTACGATATTATAAAATCAGCTGGATAAAATTCAAAATAAACCTGATTATACAAAAATTCTCACCTGTAATGCTGTATTTTAGCTGAAACTGGAGTAGAGTGAGAAGTATTGAAATATTTGGAATCAGGTAAATGGTGAACTGGAGTAAGAAACCCATTTAGATAAAAGTAAGAACATGTAATTGTGCAACAATTCGTTGCGCAAAACATTTATTAAATATATTATGCAGAATGGCTGAATCCTGCCAGTTTGTGCAACTCATGGATGGATATACATCTCTATTAAATGCGTTGTTTCATGGCTAAAAAAGATCAGGTAATTCTGATAAATCTAATTCAAATTATTTTCATTTTTTAATGGTATTTAAATTTTTGAACATATTGTTAAACATATTTTTGAACTTTTTAACTGAAATGCATCATTTTGCATTC
The DNA here is from genome assembly GCA_029291075.1 of Eudiplozoon nipponicum. NCBI lineage: Eukaryota > Metazoa > Platyhelminthes > Monogenea > Mazocraeidea > Diplozoidae > Eudiplozoon > Eudiplozoon nipponicum. Next base: position 107,801 of record JAQBSW010000895.1, on the reverse strand, counting down.
TTGTGCGAAAACATGCTTTAATTAATATTTACGTTTGTATATAATATTGTTAAAATATATCACCATCTAACAGGTTACAAGGTTTCCATAAATGACACTTGGTTTTGCGTAGTGCTCTTATATTTCGATTTATATTGCGGGAAAATTGGTAGCTCTCGCAGGTCAATCAAATCTTGATTTCTTTACATTTCCAGGCGCACAGCGTTGTTGATTCACTGATTGATAGGTTCTCCCTGGTCCCATCTTTCATAAGCTTTCCACGCGTTTACTTTCCACCGAAAATTCTGTAGTACCATGTTTAGCCGAATTTTCTTCGACGTTTCCGGACGTTTGTTCTCGCTCTATTGGCAATACTCACGGCAAAAATATCCACAATTGCTATAAGTTGATTTTTCTGTAATTATTGTGAAATTTCATGAAAATGGAACTAAAAATGACGCCCTTAATTGTCGAAGAAAATTTGGTAAAACTTGGTACTACAGCATTTTGGTAGACAGTACATGTGTGGGAAGCCTAAGGACGTATCAATGAGGACGTATCAATCAGTGAATTACCCACGCTATATGCCTGGAAAGGGGCGGAGGGTCAACTACTGCTTATGTATCTCATGCACTAATAGGGATACATCAATTGTTCATGATAAATGGCATATCATGCCGAATGCCTAACTATTAAATACAGGCCGATCACCAGATTATTACTTAGTCGATATGGTTACGTCGTACTTTATATCAATATATTAACTCTATAAATTTAGTGACTATCATTGCTATACATGGCAACTTTAATGAATCACTGCACGAAATAACAGAAATCGCGAATGTATTTGAAACGGATTAAAGTGCTTTTTGTCAAGGAAAATAATTCACGGAAACCACGAATCTATAACTAATTCACAGATTTGTTTGTCAAACTTACAACACGCACCAAGCCCATTGTCAATACATCAAATTAGTTCTGGTCCTATGGAAATAACAGGGCTTACGGCATATCATCATTAACCCAAGGTTACAAGCTCGCGATGTGCAAATGTCAGACGCGCATAATTTTCATTTATCATTCCTTCAATCTTACTTACGAAAATGAATTATGTGCAAGCAAACCATTATGCATAATAGGTTTAATGTTATCCTAAACACGAATGTGTCCGATTACATATTATGTCCCCACGTTGTTAATACTGACAACAAGAAGGCGATGCAAATGCACATGATTAACATATCAGCAGAAATAGTGTGGGGACCAAGTAACACAAATTTTGCTATTAAGGCATAACCATGCATAAACTGTCAAAGCAAGGATACACAATAATAATATATAATAATATATAATATATATATATATATATATATAATATATATAATTTCCATTGCAGCCCATGAATACCATGAGCAATAGTGACGTGAATCTGAGAATAACTAAATATGTTCGTTTATTAAATAAAAGACCGAGTGTTTCGTTCACCCATACAAAATGTTGATATCATAAATTTGCTCTATTAGAGAGATTGATTGATCGTAGTAGGTTTTGGCATCATATGGAATGCCTAGAACATGTTATTCGGTTAGGATCAGAAGGTAACATCACATTCAGTAAGGAAAAATGTATGTAATCGAAACATGCAATTCATGCTTACTGGTGAGTCATCAATAAAAAACAGGAACCAAAAGCAAACGAGAACAAGTAACGTGTCTATGTATAATAAAATGAACATTTGTTGCGCGGTCGATGATAACAATTACTTGAATCAATATTGTGATCTTGATACAAACACCAGATCGATTATGCATATACATTTGTCAGTATAAACTAAGTATTGTATGGTGTAAATAAAGCAATTCACCCAGTAGACCGGTTTCGTCCTTATTGGGAACTCATCATGTACTGACTTGGTTAGTCTGTTTTACCTTTAGATGGAGCTCATATGGTATGCATTTAGACCCAAAGTTTTAACTAACCATCCCAAATCTGTCATTACAGAACAGAAAACACACTAGATGGGGAAGTGGTATTGAAAATGAACATTTATATAATTAAACGAACATTGGTTGCGCGGGCGGTGAAAACAATTATTATAATCAAGGTTGCGGTGTTGATATAAGCACCTGACCCATTAGTTGCTTACATATGTCAGTATAAACATAGATTTGTATGGTGTAGCAAAGGCAGTTCATCCAGTAGAAATTTTTCGTACTTTTTTGGATCTCATTATGTACTGGCCAGAAATTGCAGCGGACAGGGCTCGAACCTGGGCACGTCTGCTTCGGAATCAGGTGCTCTAACTATTACGCCACTCTGTTGCACACTACACTACACACAATTTTCAGTTATACACCAACAAGTCATACTTGTTGAATCTCCGCGATTTGCATTCGCGGATTGTCGCTTTGCACTATCAGTTTCGCAAAGATCCAATTGATCACATTTCCAAGTACGCATCGAGTTTGTGTTCTTATTGGCTTCCCTTTCTTCAAAAGGCTTCAACACAGTTCATACTAACCAATGGAAATTAGGTACGACGATTAGATCGTACCTTATTTCTAGTGGTTATTATGAACTATGTTGAAACTTTCGGAAGAAAGGGACAAATCCGCGCCCTGCTATAAGAAGGCAAGCTTGATGCGTACTTGGAAATGGGATCAATCGGATATTTGCGAAACTGATAGTACAAAGTATTTAACATAGAAAAACTACTGTCAGTCTCATGTATTTCAAACTCACAAACTTGAGTTATTGCATTATTTTCACTACCCGCGAAATCAATGATTGTTAAATTGTATACGTACTTATGTTTTTGAATAACTAACCTTGACGTAATTAGTGATAGTTGAAATATTGAGAAACAATGAAGACATACCAAAGATAGTATGAAAAAACAATTGTATCCCGCTGACGCATGCGTTTCCTGCGTTCCGAACACTCGTTTGCAGGATCCGGGAATACGCCCCAAACTCTTTCTATTTTTAATCGAGCTTGAATGATCTAATCCCATAGTGTGAATGATGAATATCTGATGTTAACTCAGATGTATAATTACATCAATACGCAATCTTTCAGGTGATTGCTCTGCTCACTTGTCTCGAACTAATTGACAAAATATTTTTTTTGCTTGTGTCACATTGCTGACACATTTCAACATGTAGCCAGTTTGTACGAAATATATGCGTCAAGAAGGTCACAATTTTTTGTTAATAACAAATTTTGATAGAACTTTCCACATCCATTCGAACTAAATTATACTTGTTACTCCATGCTTATATATTTATTAGCATTCATCAAATTTTAAGTAGGCACCAGATTACTTGGATAGCCTTGTTGAGAATTGAACTGCTCTACGACATTTATCATTTCAGAGCCGAAAGCCACATTCTCAGCACGATTTAATTTCAGTTAGAGTTACGCAGTTTGATAAAAAATAATACCATGGTTTTCTTAAAGACGGTGTTACGCGTTTTAAATTTGCAATGAAGTTCTTTCCGAACAATTTACGATAGCTCCACATGACTATACTAGATTTACGACAGGTTAACTGCAGTCGAATTATAGAAATAGAAAAGTATTTATTTGTGGTTAAAATGTATTCTAGTAATTTTAAAGTTGCATTTTATACGCACAAGTCTCCAAAAACAATCGTCATATTTGTTTCATAAGATTTAACATTTCAAACCAGAATTTAAAAGCGTATGCCCACTAAAAAGAAGCCTAAATTGAACACATGCATTAGAATACTTGAAAGATTAGGCAAAGGTTAGTAATTAAATGTTAACAGACGTTGATTCGCACTACTTTAAAGTGAACGGTTGGTGTTAGTGTTGGTGATGGAGGCGGAGACGAAAGAGGAGTAACGGGTGTATGTTGGACGGAAGAGAATGTGGTAAATAAATAGTGGCCATTGAGAGAAGGGATAGACGCGTTTAGTTTTGTATAACCTAGGAAAACGTGAAATTTAGGCTTCAGAAAAAGTAATTAGTTAAGCCTGGATAAAATATTCCCGTTAAACAACTGTTGCTTTCTGTTATAGTGACCTAATCCACTGGTCGGGTCTGGGCATGTGGTCAATTGTTTTTTGTTCTAGTTAGTGTATTAATTAAGCTGTGAATTGCACAAAAACTAACAAAATCTGCAATCAAATACACTTTCTGCAGTAAGTATAACGTGATTACAAATAGTATTGTGTTCACAATAAATTTTGTTGATCAAACGCATGCAATTCCCGCTAGCTTTTAGGTAACCTTCAACGAAAGCCTAGTTAATGCACAAAAGCGCACATTGGCAAACAAGGGGTTTATGGTAATAACATGAAATGTGTACCTAAATAACTGAACAGTTAAGTAAAGAAAAATAGAAAAACAGGTTCATATATTGGTAAAAAAATACACGTAGCGAGAATGTACAATGCTGTCAAAGGGGGTTCCTGTCCAAATAATGCAGGCCTATATATATAAGTTACACACACATATATATATATATATATATATATATATATATATATATATATATATATATATATATATATATATATATATATAAACTGAAATCGCGGGTATTTGTACAGGCTAAACTTTCATCATTCAAGAGCTTATTAAGTGTCCAGTAACGTAGTGAACATAGGAGCTAGTATGTCAGACGAGGTTAGCTAAGATGGCAGAAAATCTGGTTGTACTTTCTGATTTTGGATGATAGTTGAGGGAGCGAATTGGTCGACTCAATTCAAGACATTGATAAAAGTCCTACGATTAGTAATACCAATTGCAGTACAATATATAAACAATTAATTGGAAAATATTATAAATCATAAATATTCTTTGTCGCATAGAACTAACAATTTTTTTTATAAGAACGCGAAATATCAGGCGATTATCATTATTTTTTTATTTAATTCAAGTTTACGGTCTTGATATAAGCACAATTCCAATTATGTACATACATTTATCAGTATTTGTAAAATTGAGAAAAGGAAATTCATTTATTAGACCGGTTTCGTTCTTATTAGGAATTCTTCTCATACTTTTCGTTAAATCAAATTTGCGAGCTTGAAATAAACACCAATTATGTTATGTTGTTCGACGACTGGTTAAAAACAATAGGATTGGTGTTTACTTCAAGCTCGCAAACTTGATTTAAAAAATTGTTACCACCACCCGCGCAAACAATTATTGTTAAATTCTTCTCATACTGTTCAGAATTTGCCAGAGACAAGTCTCAAATTTGGGCACGTTTGCTTCAGTATCTGTTGCTCTAATCACCGAGCAACATTTATTTTAATCAAGGTTTCGATCTTGATATAAGCACCAGACCCATTAATTACTCACATATGTCAGTATAAACTAAGAATTTTATAGTGTAGAAAAGACAATTCATCCGGGACTGGATTAATTGCCTTTTGCGTAAATCTGCTATTGGTAGTATTGTCCTGTGTATATATGTGACCATTGGCCTATTGATGGAACAGGTTTTCGAGTTCCGAAGTAAACAAAGATCACACAACACCTCATTTCCAATGATTAGTATGAAAGATTTAAAAGAAACATGTTGCGCGACAGGGAATAGATTATTTACCTGATTATCGGGTTGCGATCCGATTTGTTTGCATCCACTGTCTTCCTGATTTTTGTTCCATAATTTTCGATATCCAGATACGGATATCTTTTTCAATGGAAAGCTCATCTTAATAAGTTGACAATCAATATTTCAAGTGGAAATATTAGTTTAAACTACCCCATTTATACACGTTGTTAGATCTCTTAAGCATAAAATGCTAGAAAAGTGTCTGTCAAATTGGTTTGTGTATATGTCTGCAAGCGTCTGTGTGTATGTATTCTCGTTTGTTTTTGATTGAGGAGTAATCAACTATTGCACGTGTACACTCATCCCAGTGAAATGACAGCGAATTAGCAACATCTGACTAATCACTAGATAAGCGTATGCCACCTCTGTGTGTTTGTGTGTGTGTGTGTGAGCGTTTGCTTAAGACTGAGAAATAATCTGTTACATGTAATTAACGGCAAGTGTAACAGAAATTCACATGAAACTAAAATGATAACTGTAATTTCCTAAACGCACACGTCAGACCTATTTTTACACGTACTATCCTAAATGAAGTAATTACGAGTGGCATCCTGGAGAGGAGGGGGAAAGATACTGTGAATAAAGTAAATAATTTAGAGTTAGCAAAACGGAAAAGTATTCTATTAAGGTGGATAGTTAAAATAAAAATAAAAAAGGGGGTCGTAAAAGAAGTTGAAAATTGTTTGATAAAGAAAGATGCAAATAAATGTTTGTTAAAAGATGCTACACTAACAACAGAACGTAAGATAACAGATAAAATAAGATAACAAGTAATCAAGGATGAAATAATAAGTTAATCAAAAATAAATTAGGCGATATTGAATTACTCACTCTCCACCTCTGTAAGTTAATATCAGTCCAGTGTTCTTATTCTTTTACTTGAGCGAGTTTCTGATTCTGATTCTGATTCGTGCAATCTTCGTTTTCTACCATTATTTAGTGCTGTATTCCAAATAGGACCTAGTGATTTTTCTACGGCTGTTTCATTCATTATGTCATTTCTCGATTTAATTTCGATGGATTCTCTAATCAGTCTAGTCGATCTGCTACGGCTACAAATTGATATACGTCTGCACCCATCCCAATTAATTGTGTGTCCTGTCTCTACTGTATGGCGTGCAAGATCTGATCTATTAACATGGGCATACTTGCATGCGGTTTTATGTTCTCCTCTTCTAACCTTAATTGGGCGCATGGTTTCACCCACAAACATCAGGTTACAGTCGTTACATGGAATTTCATATACTCCTGATGTGTCTAACGGTTCTATTTTCTCCTTTTGGTTGGGAAGTTTAATACCCAGGGTAAGGGTCTGTTTTAAAATAGTGCGTATATTGTATTTTGCTGCTACCATTTTGATTATCCTACTTAGTTAAGAGTCAGGTATGACCATTACCCTCCGGTCATCTTTTGATTTATTTGACTTCACGTACTTCCAGTCATGATTAAATTTACTTATAACGCTCATTATAGTTGCTTCAATTAACTTTAGAGGATACCCATTAGCACTGAATATTTCTCGCAGTCTACCTAATTCATTATCCCTATGTTTTTTATCTGTTAATTCTTAAGCTTCGCTATTATCATCGATTTTAAGATACCGATTTTCATTCTATATGGATGATTTGAATCGAAATTAAGAAGGATACCTGAGTAAGTATCTTTCCTATAAACATCCCGTTCTAGTTTTGTACCATTTCTAATTAACTTGACATCCAGAAATGGTAATTCGCCACATGATTCATTTTCAACTGTAAATTTAAGCTCGCTCATCTGATTTGCTATGATTAAGAAATTTATCAGTTGTCCTCCTGTGATTCCAAATAACTAATATATCATCCAAATATCGTACATACAATTTAGGATTTAGGGGCGTTATATCTAAGAGAGTCTTCTCCATGTAATGCATGAAGATATTAGCTATTGGAACCGATAGTGGTTGCCCCATTGGAACACCTCTAATCTGCTTATAAAATGCGTTCCTAAATTTAAAATAAGTTGAGGACATACATACGTACATCATCTCCATGACGTGTCTTATCGTCATTTTGCTTCCTTCCAATATTACTGGATGATCAACCAGGAAACGCTGAAAATAGTCTAGTGCTTTAGGTACTGGCATATTGGTGTACATTGACACCACATCTGAACTCGCCAATCTATCGTTTTCATTAAGCTCACATTTATCTACAATCTCAACCAAATGGTACGAATTCATCAAAAAAATGTCTAAGAAGTACGAATATTTCTTCATTCTATGACATAGAAACTTAGACATTTTATATGTTGGAGAGTGTTGGACATTAACAATAACTCTCAAGGGTTGCCTAGTTTATGTATCTTTACTAAACCATACACTCTAGGAGCGACTGTATCTCTTTGTATGAGAGCGTTACCATGCGCTTGATTTAATTCTCCTTCAGCAAAAAAAATTATGGAACAAAAATCAGGAAGACAGTGGATGCAAACAAATCGGATCGCAACCCGATAATCAGGTAGTATGAAAGATGTTGAAGCCTTCGGAAGAAAGGGACGATTACGCATCCAGCCTGATCGAAAACAAAACAGAGGAATACGTGGAAAGGTTAACAATCGTATATTTGTGAATCTGTTAGTACAAAGGTACAACATGCGTACGCTAAACGTGGCAATCCAAAATCTCATAGTTGTTACGTTAACTTCACTAGATGGGCGTGCGTTGCGTGTGTGTGTGCAATGACTGTTAAATGCTCAGTCAAATATAATTTAAAACAAGCAGATATTATTCTAAGTGAAACAACAATAAATAAATGCAAATTTGCACTCATCAGATTATAATTTAACTACTCAACGTGAGAAATGACGAAAATAAAAATGGCGTCAGTAATTAGTCAGAAGGGCAATTTAATCCAAATATATGTGATCAATAAATTAATAAAATAGGAAAAACCTCATGAAATTATTTTGTTAACATAAGTTACGTGTGCATGTGATTCCATAAACTCCTATTTTATCATAAGATTACTTTCCTTCTTTTCGGTTAGGAAGTCTATTGCGCAGAGTAAAGGAATTTCTTAAAACGGTTCTTATACAGTATTTGAATTATATTAATTTTTTTCCTACGTAGTTTGGAGTCAGGTAACAAAAAACCCTACAATAGCATTTAGCTATATAAGGTTTTACGTAATTTGACTCAGAGTTAAATACACTTCCGACATTCGTCATTGTTGCTTCAATTACTTTACGACGCCGACTATTATTAGCAATCTCATAAATTCCGACTCCTTATGTCTTGTATCTGTTAAAGTAAGTTTTATTGTTTACCTGATCTGCATTTTGACTAATACGGGAAGTTTTCCCGTAGTTTTCTTTCTTCATCAATTACATAAAACAACAAGCACCTGACCTTAATATTCAAAAGTTTCATCAACATGATATTCTTATCGACTGGCCAAGAATAACAAAATTCAACAACAATCTACTAGTATTCAGTCAAGAACAAACAGGCCCTCGACTAGAATCAACAAACATACAATCGGATTGACAACAAACTGAAGTGGAAATAACAGAGGCGCATACGGTGACGGAAGTTTCCAAACAATATGAGCATTTAACACTGCGATCCACACTGGCGCTGTTACCATGTGGAAATTATAAATTTGCGCAACAAGGTGAAACGATCAACTACACTGGGAAAAATAGCACTGTAACAGTGAAAAATGCGCACAAATGGTTAATTCTCAAGCCGTCAAAACAATAATGACCATATCTCAGACATCACTTTGCAATACTGCGAGAATGACCTTTACATGCAAACACGCATACACACAAACACAAACGCATACACACTCACCAACTAGCCAAAACAAGAAACAGAAGTAAAAACGAGTCAGATTTGTTACCACTAGCATAATCAATTGAAAACCCAAAATGTATAAATATGTATGATTGAATAAGAGATGATTAGTATTCACGAAATAAATGGCCTATATCCACTTTCTTATTTATGTGTTCTGTTTTCCTAATTATAAGAATACTGTGTTAAATTAAAAAAGCATGTACATTATAATATATATATATATATATATATATATATATATATATATATATATATATATATATATATATATAAATATATGTGCAATTTTGTATGAGGTATTGTATGTCGGAGTAAAAAATTAGTTAGAATATTACCAGAAGGGTTTGCTCCACTTTTAGGTTCTAATATACACATGAGTTTCATGCCTCGCACCCGAGTTTCTTAGAGTCAACTTTACATACAGTAAGCACGAAACGAATGTGTATGAGATAATACTTCCCGTTCATGCTGCCTTCAGTTTATCCTTTTGGTCACAACTGAATTAATTTGTTACTAGGTTCGCAACACCTAATACATACTTGCAACTTTACATACAGTTTTATTAATAGAACTTTAAGACCAGCTCACTACACACACACACACATATATATATATATATATATATATATATATATATATATATGAGAGAGAGAGAGAGAGAGAGAGAGAGCCGGTAACGTGAACATAACCCATGCTTTCAAAGGTAGGCTTAATTTAATGAAAATTGCGAATGACAGTCATTCATACCTCGTAATAATCCACCAAAGACTTATACTTTGGCGTTGATCCCCTTTAATTAATGCACATCAAAGAGATTTTCTGTTACATGTGATGGATTAGAAGAAAATGAAAGAAATAAGGCTGAGTTGGAAATTTAGGTATTTACGGTAGCCAAATTTTGCTTATCTGTTTTGCAGATCAGATGATGTTTTGTACATCGTGCAGTGGCCGCGTAAATTTTTAATTACTCATTTTTATAGTTTGGCTGCAAAAAATCCTAGTTTACCTACTTCTATTGTGATAGTCTGTTTTCAGATTTTTCCGATTTTCAAATAGACTGCAAATCAACACTAATGAGCATCATCTGACATGGCAACCGATTTATCCCACATTTCTCACCCACATATATAGTGGTGAATGGACGTAATACCGGCTCCTACTGATGAGTCGCCAGTAAGCGAGAAACGAATGTGCATGAGATTATACTTTCCGTTCATGCTGCCTTTGGTTTATCCTTCTGGTCACAACTGAACTAATTTGTTACTAGGTGCGCAACACCTAATACACAATTGCATATATATTAGTTCTCTGACACAAACAGTATCTAACTGTTATATATTCAATTAAATGATGTCATGATTACTGCAAAATGTGATAGCTGATATCGATCAAGGCCAGAGTGTATGAATTTGCTAGAGTAATAGGTATTCATAAGTAGTTTTAATTCTCAATTTTTGTGAAATGTAGCATACATTAAAATCCCTTGTGTTGGTACCATGTACCGATTTGCCAACACGCTCCTCTTCGGCAGTCATAGTATTGGTATCAGGTATTGATATAATTGCCATAGTGTAATTACCAAAAAAACAGGATTTATATATATATATATATATATATATATATATATATATATATATATATATATATATAATAACGATTTGTCCTTGAAGTCACATTGTCGAAGACTTGATATGAAGTTAGCTTCACTATTGCAGGTTTACACTTTCGTATAGGAGATTGTACCGTCAAATTTCCTCATATTTCTCACCCAAATTTATATTGAGTAAAGGGCGTAATACCGGCTCCTTCTGATGGGTCATTAGTGAGCACGAAACGAATTTGCATGGGATTATTCTTTCTGTTCATGCTGTCTTTGGTTTATCCTTCTGGTCACTAATGGACTAATCTGTTAGTAGGTTCGCAATACCTAATGCATACTTGTTCTCCTTCTGTCTGTATCCTCTTAATTCTTCGCGTTAATGCACATAAAAATCGCACTTCAGGCTTCATAGGAAATGGGATGATGACCGTATGCCAACAGTATCGGCGTGGTTTGTAGTACTATTGCTGGTATAGTTGGTGTATAATTCAGAAGTTATCGAATGTGCAGTTGTTGAAAACCGGAACGATTTGCGTTAGTTTATTTTTGCATCCGCTCGATTTGTCTAATAAAATGATAGGAGTTTATACCATGCTCGCAATCTCGATTTTAATAAATGATAAAAACTGTTGAAACGCGTTAGTAAATGTGACTGGCGGTAGTAAGACTGGTAAAATAATATTGGTTTGATATATGCCTCAAAATTGCGTACATGATTACAAAAGGTAATGCATTTTTAGGTTGGCTTGTTTAACCAACATCTTTGCTTTCAAATTAACCAAAATATATGCGTTTACATAATCAACCTTGAGTGAGATACTATTATGATAATTGAGTCAATGCACATTTCTGTCAGAAGTCACGATCATTCAGAACCAGGAAATAACTTTGGAGAGCATCTATTTCGCTCATAAAAATGATATCGATAGAAGTAAAAAAATAACAAGATTTATATATATATATATATATATATATATATATATATATATATATATATATATATATATATATATATATGTGTGTGTGTGTGTGTGTGTGTGAAAATTGTGTGTATTTAGTCACTATATGCTAATCATTAATTAACATGAAAATGCATATGATATACACGAACGGGTTTGTCCTTATTATACAGCTTATATGAATACAAGAAAATATATATGTATAATCTTGGGTGTAAAGATGCACATGTACTTTGTTTAACCCATACATATTGCGTTGATTGCATCAAATATAGTTAGCCATGCACGGGAAATAATAATAATAATAATAATAATAATAATAATAAATTGGAACGTTGATTTACCACTGTCAATGGGCATAGTTATGCGCGCAGCTTTATAGTCTAGGCCGAATCTTTTCTGTTTTAACAATTATATTTATATTTTGTTTATCTACGTTGAGCCACGCCTTGAACCAATACAAAATTGTAGTTTATAGGAAATTATGTGCATAAGCTTCGTTAATGAGTCTTCCATAAACGTGTATACCTACATGCAAGCATAAATAATGCTTAATTTTCCCTTTTAAATGATTTCTTGATCAATCAGATATCCTTACGTGATTATTATATTATAATTAAACGTCCAAATTGTTTCTATTATCATACACATTCAATAATGAGTGTTGCAAATTATTCAAACAGAATCTTCGGGGCTAATACCACAATTGACGGTTGCGGGACAATTGATAGCACTCGAATTTCGGTAAAAATTTGATTCCTTTACATTTTCAGGTGCACAGCTTGTTTTTTAATTGATTGATGGGTTCTCACTGGTCCCGTGACTCTGAAGCCGTCCATACAACTTATACACGAATATATGTTGACTCTAATCTAAATTGACATCTTCGGTGGCATGTTGTGGTTGCCATATAGATATATAGATATCAGGAATATACTTTACGATAAATATTAGTTGGAAATTTATCATACTCAGTTTGAATAACTGGATTCTTACGTCTAGAAAGTTCCGCATCAGACATCCAAAATGGTTCATTCGTCATATATGTGGCAGAATCCACGTGTGTATCTTCTTTGTGTCAAGATACATTTCTGTAATATCATTACAAATGTACGCATCTTAATTAATTAGTCGAACGCCAGTTTTCATTGCTGTAAAAGTGGCTCCTACCGTCATGAGATAGACAAACAAAACAGAAAAATAAAAGTGGATGGTAGAAATATTATAATTTTTCAATTGTTAGCGATGCATAAACAGTTGTTGACGTTGAATTTTTAGTGGGATATAACGACCCCAGATTCGATGTCATTCCAAATGACATGGCCTGAGATAATTAACGATGGTCTTGTTGACTTTAGCTTATCATTTTGGGCCCAGTTGAGCTAACTTGCTTCTAATTACACAACGCCCAATATATAGTGCCAAATATGATTTTATCAATAATGTATACTTCATTGATCGATGTCATGGTTAACACGAAAATGTGATAAGTGATATCGATCGAGGCCAGAGTATAAGGCTTTGCAGGAGTGGCAAATATCGAGAATTTTTTCATTCTCAATTTCGTCGCAACTTAGAATACCTGAAAACCTTGGGTTTGGTAATCTATACAGGTTTAATACGTATTACATATAGTTGTTGACTTCGAAGTCGCACTTCTAAAGGCTTAAGATGAAGTTGACTTGATTAATACTTCTATGTGTATACACATGTGAGAGTGCTACGTTCTACGGATAAGTAACCTGCAAGCAAAAATGATGGTGTACACGAGATTACACAGCTCTTTCTTGTTGGTTTCAGCTTGGCTTTCTAAATTTATTTGAACAAACTTGTTACCACCATCCGCGTAATCAATTCTTGTTTAACTTACTAATAGATATGCATTGTTTCATTCATAATTACTTTATAAGTGGCTTTGACACTCATGTACTAATAAGAGAATATATTATTAGGAAGCTGATGGTTTCCTCAAAACCTATTATATTGCTAAAGCTGGCAAGGATAATAGAAATCCGTAAATTTAAAAAAATGCGGTAATAACATGAATAAATGTGTGAGATAATTTATCCAACTATTCCAGCTGTTTTTCTACTCTGAAGCTTAATAGATCAATTTCGGTAAGATACAATGAGTCAGGTGCCCATTTCATTCTGACAATGACTAAGGTAGGCAATAATATTCGTTACGTCTATCTGAAGGGGGTTTTGCCATATTTTCGAGTGTTGAAATAAAGCTAGTATAAATGATTATTTAATGCCAAAAAAGTGATTGACAATATGGTTGCACTACACGCGCAATCAATTTCTATGTGGTTGAACAACTTAAATGCTTTTGGCGAAATTAGCAAAACACTTAGGTTCATGGCTGCATAGGTATCATGCAGCCGAAAAGCAAAATAAAACTTAAAGTACCTGATGCGAACGAGTCGCAACTAAAATTTTTTTAAATTTTGATCTGTGTTCGCCAATTTTTGCCGTGCTCTGATGAATAGCCATGTTACAACAATACTTGTCAGATAGTAAAACCGACAGAAGTTTTTTGTACACTAAAGCTGCGAAACAAACTATAAGACAGTTTCTTTTAAGAAAATGATTTAATTTAAACTATGGCAGGTATTTTTTAAGAATAAAATTTGCACGCGACTTTGTGTTGCACAATTACCTGATATTTAAAACAAAATAGGCTGCACGACATGGAATAGATTAATCACCTGGCCCTTATTGTACACAACAAAGTGTTTGCATCCAATGTCTTCAATTTGACTCCAGATATTTCGGCTGCTCCTTTCAGCAGCCTTTTCCAACGGAAAGTACATCCCACAAACAATTTGATTTAATTCTTTAAATCAAGTTTGCGAGCTTGAAGTAAACACCAATCCCATTATATTTAACCAGTCTTCGACCAACATGGCAAAACTACCGTCAGTCAAACGTACTAAAAGACTGCCAAATTGTTTGTGCTTTTCGTTGGAAAATGATGCCGTATAGATCAGCCGAAATTGAGAACAGTAGATGCAAACACCTTGTTGAATACGACACGAGCCAGGTAATTACCTGATACTTGTTTAGGCCTACAATTCAGACTTTTGATCGTCATAGTTTGCTAACCTTTTCGTGTACCTTATTCTGTCCGTAATTTATCACACGAAATAAAGACGAAACAATAAAAAAATGTGAAATTTAATTATGTACGTTTCGTTCAAACTTATAACGGGCTAATCTAATAATAATTAATCGATGTTTCACTAAATAGACGTGTTTCACATATGTGTGTTCCCATAACTACTAAGTATTTATTTAGATATAATTGCATACACGAACACATCAACTTAAGTAAAGCTACAGTAGCCGAGTGTTAATAAGCTCTCTTTACGCGTCAGAATTATGGTTTTATTCTTTCTATATAAAATGAAGAACTCAACGGTTCGATTATCTTAATATGTTAGCTATTACCATTGAACATTTCACGAAGTCTGCTTAATTTTAACTCCCTATTTTTATATCGGTTAATCTCAATACTTTTAGGATACCGATTATCATGCGATGTGGATTATTTTGCTTGAAATTAAGAAGGATTCCTAAGTACGAATTCCATCTATAAACATATATTTCTACTTTTTTCAGAAATCTCTTATTAGTTTGACATCCATAAAAAGTAATTGTACTAGTTCTCTTTTAATCGTAAATTTCAATTTATTAGATTTTTCCAAGCAATGCATAATGATGTATGCTATTAGAACCAACAAAGTCAACGTCTCAATTGAATGAGTCTGTTTCTAATTATAAGATGTTTAAACTTGAAAAATAGTCAGTTTTATAGTAAAATTACAAAAAGATCCGATTGATATGTTGCAATAATTGATCTATACTATAATTAGTAATGAGGAAATAGATCCGTCACAGGGTAACACGCTTGGATAAGGAGATAATTTCACACAGAATACTTGATATGGCAAAAGTTCAAACCTAATAACCCATTCCGAATTATTTTATAATATCAACTATTTTGTAATACATAAAATGTCTAAGTTTTTGTTACAGTGTAAGCAACAGCTCTTATTATTTAGTGGAAATTTTTGATAAAACCATACTAGAAGATGGTGACAGTTTGGCGAGTTTAGATTTTGTACCCATGTACACGAATGGACCGATACCCGAAGCACTGGGTTTTTCTTGACGTTTAAAAATTAATCATCCTTTTAATGACAATAAATCCCATTATGCAGATGATAAGCATATGAATATTCTTTGCTTATTGTAACTTTAGGGAAAAAATATAAACAAATTAGAGGTGTCCAAATTGGACAGCCTATTTTAATTTCAATAGATGCATATTTTCGTAATTTTTGTAAGATAATCATTTATATAATATACACTAGAAGCCATAATTGTTCGTACGAAATTTTGATGATATACTAGATACTTGGAGTTATGGAAATAAAGGTACGGTAACGTTTTCTATTAGAAGGGAGTCTTTAGGTCGTTTAAATTTTGAATGCCAATTTAAAGAGAAATGTTAAGAAAATAGAAACAGACATTGATAGGTAGGGAATTTCTTGTGAATTCCGTTTTAATTTTAAGTCAATTCATAGGATCATATGGAAATCCGTATTTTAAAAGCATTGACAATAGAAATATTTAGATTAGCACATATAAACTTAAGCAGACTTCGAAAAATATTCAGGGAAATTGTTTACTTTTTAATTTAAGAGAGGCAACAATGATGGGTGTTTAAAGTACATAAATCTGTCAGAATGAAGTAGGATTGAAAGGTCATGTTATTTGCGGACTCCACACTAAATAAAAGAGTAAAATAAATAGCATTTAAATACAACAAAAAACTGTTTGAAGACAGACAATTAGTAAATTAACTTATGAAAATAAAATCAAGAAATTATCAAACAAAATGAATTCATAAAAGCACATGCATAGACTGTAATCTCATGTATATGGGGGGACCATGCGCTTAGTTAAAGTAAGAAGAGGAGAACAGTGAACTGCACGTGTGGATACGTTATTAGACCTTACCTTGAATGCCCCTCAGAGGGGTCTGGACGTACAATTATCTAGAACGATCATAGGCACACAGCGCGAAGCAGTCATTACAGAATAACGAGATTGATTAGGGTGTCCATCGAAATAATGTCAAGAGATGGCATAATGAATAGAGTAGCATTGATAAACCGTGTTTCAATTTGGAACTCTGACCAAGAGGATGTAGTGGCAATCACATGAATCAGAATCAGAGCCTGAATTCGACAAGAGATCAAGAAAATTCAATAGAAATTACCACTCATTTGGTTCTATAAATTTACTACTTTTCTATCCATGTTTAGATTATTTATTATACTATCCAGCAAAATTTAACATTTACTGTTTTCTATTCCGGTTAGAAGCTTGCGGCCCTTAGGCAGGTTAGCATTAATTAACGAACTTTGTGATAATTATCAAATTTCTTTACATTAATTCTTCAATTTAGTAACTTTCTAAACTTTCTAGTGTGACCTACATTTATTTTACCTAAGTTTATTATTTTACAAACTTACCAACAATATTTCCGGGTATAATATTACTGCAGATGTTTTTGTAATACTATACCCCTCCATAACCACTGACGTTTTTTTTACTGCGGCTGACTCCTTTTGGAGGATAAGCCGGCTCCACATTTCATGGAGTTTCTTGAGGAATTTGGTACAAGTGGTGTCCCCTCACCACTCGGCTTTTTGATCGAGGACGCACCTCTAGCCTTTGCACATCCAAGCGCAGTCTGCAAGGCAGCAGTAAGTTGCATGGTTGCCGGTGGCTGTTGAGAGCTCATTCGCCATTCGGAAGTACGGGGTACTGTCCAGGAGTCCATGTAATCCTGTGGCTGTTGAACCCTTTTGTGGCGGGGAACACACGCCGAGTCATGGTGCCGTCGTCGGGCTCATGTGGTATTTTATAGGAGATCCGATTGCCGGTCGGAGATCCACCACGCCCTGGTGACACCACCGCCATAGCCCCGTTAGCCCATGTACGATCGGCCATCGAAACATGGTTGACACCGTCGTACCACGTTGAGGAGGGGATGGACTTTACGACGTTACTATTAATTAAACCATTTCACATTGTAGGTATATAGTTATTAGTTTGGCATTTGCAGATTTTAAATTTATAATCAGTCACTGTAGTGTCACTTTGACGGATGTGATGGTTTATGTAATTATATATAATGACTAAGTAGCATTCATACACACACCGACGCGACGAACGCCTATCGAGGGAAGAGATATTATGATAGTAGTCTGTAATAAATATAAATGAAGCGGTCAAAATGAAATTTCGCAATTACTTAATTATATTATTATTTAGTCTGATAAAGGTACAGGTAAACGAGCACCGAAATATCATAATAAAAAAAATGAACAGGAATGAAAATAATCTTGTGAGCATAAATATAGATTAAGTAGTGATGAATATTGACAGTGGATCAATCATAAGTCATTTGGCTATCTGCCAAATTTACTTTCGTCTTACTAATTTAAACCACAACACAATTCGTTTCAAACACATTTGGACTTATATTTCACTCAATAGAATATGATCGGGACCTAATAAATTGTTATCAGGTATAATCTGGTTATATGACCTATGCGTAACGTTCCTGAAAATATAGACTGGCAGTTCATAGTGATCGCACAAAATTCGCAAATTCGTTTTCAGTTCATGCATAGCGTATTTTTATCGCAAGATACATGGTAAAAATATTTAATTGCCAATCACTTAAAAACTAAAAAAAATGCACACCGCAAATTTGTAAATCATATATTTGTATAACTTCCTACGCTACAAAATTTTATAGGAATAAAAAATAAAGCGATGTTTAGCTTTGTCTGGAAAGCAAAATAAAATAATGTTGATATGTTGTAACAGTTGTGCACGGTAATTTTTTGTGCAGAACTGGTTAAGGAATTTGTAATACTGAACGATTCATACGTGAAATGTGGTCATTATTTGAGCTCAGCAATGCCTCTCTCTGAATTCTAAGGCTTCAGCCTGGTTGAATTATACTTGTACTGTGTGTAAACCATGTCTTAAATTGCTCTATAGAAGTATGGTTTCAGTTTTATCGTAAATAGAATATATGTATATACGAAATTGACTTCCCATGAAAGAATTCGAAATAAAAACAGCAATCTGGCTATCAAAATAAACGTGTACAATGTACAGAGAAAAAGGTAATTAAATGTCCAAGCCAACTCGAAAATAAAAGCCGATCAGACGTACGGCTCAAAATCAGACCGCGACGTCATCGTTATTTATAAAATAATCAGTATGTTAAGTTAGGTTCGAACTAATCACACACTATAAAAAATAAGCAACTCTAAATAAATAAATCACTTCAATAGCTCGCCCAAAAACGGCTGTCACTTTTTTCATTTAAAATACGCATTGAAGTAGTTTTCTATCATGAATGAAAAAAGTCTACTTTCTTACGTCCAATTTTACGGTAGAATGAAACATATGGTTAGATACAAGTACTTCGTTTAGACTTACCTTGGGCATCATCACCACGACGGGAATGAAACCGAAATGAACATATATATGAACTAATTGTAATTCTTATGAAAGGATTTTAGTTAAATCACTATTGTTAGTATAAACTCAATAATAGGTGGCAAAGTAGATCGGTTTCGTTTTAACGGACAGGTTTCCAATCTGGTGAAATCTGCTTCGAAATCTGATTCTATCCACTGTGCCACACGTGTCGCATACAAGATGCAATTTAAAGTCACGTACTGACTTATATTTTTCAGTTAGCATTCCATCTGACATGCTGTATTTTGTATAATAGAAGATCGGTTAATGATAAGTTAAATTGAAGTATTACATAATTATAAATAGGTTTCACCTGAATGGTAGTCTAACCAGGCAATATAAGATGGAACATGACCCTCAATAACATTTAGTATGCAGCACAGGTGGCAAAATGCTTCGAAGTGAATTGCCCAGGTTCATAGACTGCCCGCAAAAAATTCCAGACAGAACATGAATAGTTCTCAAAAAGAACAAAACCTGTCTACTGGATTAGTTAAAAATTGCGAAACTGGATCTATCCAAATTACCTGCCAGTTTTCTTGGTCGCTGGAAAATTTCGGTTTCCGAGAATGGAATCCTAAATATATCCAACAACCAGAACAATTGGAACTAGGCCTATGTTATTCACAACGTAGATCAGGTAATACTGAATGAATTGCCTTTGCTACCTGACTATATATATATATATATATATATATATATATAAAAAAATATATATATATATATAATTATGTACAATGGTGGGATTTGATTACGAATATGTTGCCGGTATTAAATAAACATAGTATGTGATAGAAACTTGTCAAGTATTTGACATAATTTCATATTTTAGCATACACCATTTCTTTCCCTTTAGTTAATCTTTCATACAGGTGGATACAGTTGGGTTCTAAATCCTAGATGATTCACATAAACTGATTTAGTCTGAGTTATCGGTGGCCCAATTTTAAGCGGATTACCATACACTCACACAAGTTCGTCATTCAGGCAATGCGTTACTAATTATATTTTCTAAAACCATTTAAATATGAATTTTTATCAAATCATAATCGTAAATATGACCAAGATAATTAATTAAGCTTTGGTTATATTTCTAAAGGCAATTCATCCTGTGATATTGGAATACATTTTAAAGCTATCAACATGTTGTCAAATTCAAACAAAAGAGAAGCGAAGTGGGCTATTTAGCTAGCGATATATATATATATATATATATATATATATATATATATATATATATATATATATATATAATGAAAGATAAATTTAACAGTACGACTGATTTTAATACCGAGTAAAACATAATTTATTTTAAATTGCAAGAATGGTAAGAATAGGATTTAAGTATATATAAGCTCACCCCGCACAATCAATGGCTACTTAATTTAGTAAATTAAATGACTGATAAAAGCTACAGTATAAGCGTTAATCGTACCTGCATGGAGAGCCGACATTTCAGTCAACAACAAAGCATGTAAACGAATAAGGACGAGAACAGCATTTCTAATTTTTTGGTTTTCCATCTTATCCCAGTAGTCAGTGTATCACTGAGCTTTGCTGATGTGTACGGAAGATAGAAACGCGTTAGCAAATTTAGCTAATTCTATTTTGCTGTGCTGTATGACTGGCGTTCATCTCAGGTCCGCAAATGTGATTAAAAAGCATTATTACATTGCTTTGACCACAGGACGCTTTAAAAGAGCCTTATTAACAAAGATCGGAAATAAAAACCACAAAATGGTTTTTGAAAAATTAACAACACTCCGCTTCGAAAACAAGGCAAAAAATGACATTTGCTGTTAGAAAGTATATAATGAAACATGCATACGCCTCTGAAAGATTGTATTTGCTATTTTTAATTTTGGATTACGTTACTTTTAATCAAGGTTGCGATCTTGATATAAACACCTGACCCAGAATGTACATACATTTGTCAGTATAAAATAAGTGATGTATAGTATGCAAAAGGCAATTCATCCAGTAGACCGGTTTTGTCATTATTGGAAACTCATCACTTACTGACCAGAATTAGACTCGGACAGGACTTGAACCTGGACACCCCTGCTTCATAATCTGGTGTTTTTATCACTGAGCCACCCTGTCGCACTACCTCGGCTTACCTCGTAATTATATTAGCCTTTATTCAAATTATCCACATTGTTTACGCTATTGCTACACCTTAATGAAATAGCGACACGTGCTTGGATCGTTATAGGCACTGGTTTTCAATATTTGCACACATTTTATGGATGTTAAATAGGATTTAATCTCAATCTGATGTACAAAAATGTGTTTGCGCCACCCAAAGTCCAATATTCTTTAACCCAGATACTAAATGTTCTGGATTTTGTCTCTTTAACATTTTTGACAGGTAATTATTCACCGAAGTAATATATCTGGCTGCGTTCTACAAAATCGTAAAACAATACCGATTAAGCGATGACAGGGCATGCATAAATGTGTGCATTATAGGTTAAGTCTAGCTGATGACGAAAAGAATGTTTATTCAATGCAGCGAATTAATACAAACACACTCTCTCTCTACATAATCCCGATTTGATACGCGCTAGTAAAGAAGGAAGAATGCAACTTTTTGAAAATTGCCATTAACAACAAGCAAAACCATTTCCACTATCTTATGGTTTCCCCATTTTTGTCAGAATAGTCAAAGAAACTTAGTTTAGATTTATGCGTTCAGACCAGACTATATGGTACATTTAATTTTCAATTAAGTGTTAGGAGATTTAACGTTCCTTTAGTAGTGTCTCCCAGATGCCACGTATAGGTAAACTTCATTCTGAAGAAAATACATATTTTTCCCTCACGCTAAATATGTAACCGTTAAAAACTAAGCATGACACAAGCAAGAAAATTACAACTTACCAGACCACGTTTCGGCCTTAATATGCACTACTCACAAGATAAAATTGCTGAAGTGATGGTTAAATTTTTTCACATTTGGTTCAGAGCTCTGCGGAAAGTGTTATATATATGCGCGTGTGTATGCAAATATGTAAACATCCGTATATATTTAATTAAAGTTAAATGTTGTCGGTCCGTATGTCACTGCGACGCGCATTGAATACAGTTTGCAGTTTCATTCAAACTTCCTAATTTTGGTCAGTGTTTCCTCTAAGGGGATTGCCGTTAGGAAGGGTCTTATTTTTCCGAACGTAAACATTACCTTCGATTAGTTCAATAATAACAAAACAAGTCTAGAAGATAAATACTGTTCATTTTAATTTATTTTATTTTATATGTATCTTTACCGTGATTCTGTCCAGTAATAACCGTTCGGAATGGCTACTTGGTATTTTAGATCTTAAACGATATCCCGGAGGATCCACCTGAATGAAATACTAACCAAAACATAAGTTGGTATATAAAAAAACTAGCATGCAATGCGAGGTTTAGACAACATTGGAGGTATCAATGTAAATTCAATGCTACCAGGCTAAAATCGAAGTCGCGGTAATTCTGGCTGCTACAGAAATTAAAGACGAGTACATTAGTTCATTGAGAAATCTTCTTGAATGACCCCACGTCATATTCGAATTTTTCCTTACTATCCTCGACACGTGCGCATGCAAGCACCTTCAGCTATGAAATTAATAGGTGATCCAGCTGATATTTTCATCGAATTGCTGATCGTAAATCCTTACTTCCAGTGTCAGTCCAAAGCCACATGCATTTCTGGTTTGGTCTAAATAATACCAATATCGGCAAAAACATTTATCGATTCCACATCAGCATTTAAGCCAATGTATATGCTTAATTAATTGAATTAAAGTAGACATTTGAAAATCTATGAGAAAACAATTTTCAATAAGGTTAATACTATCGAATGGAAGTAATGGTTTTAAGTATTTTATTCTATTATCGGGCCAATTCATAACGATTTAAATAGTTTACAATAGCATCTGCAGCAAGACTTATATGTTTAAGAGTCTAGGAAGCCGATTTATCAAGGTTAATCAGAAAGCCCAGATTGACAAAATATAGCAATGCGCTGCTCAGCACAATTAAGTGTTTAGCATCAAAATGGGCAATTAGATTAGGATGAAATTCTGTATAAGCACATTTAAAGGCAGTCTAGAGCTTACGGAAAAAACATCGTCAACTTACTCGAGGCGAGAAAGCCAGCAAAACTAACTGTCTTCACTCCAGGAATCGTAGCAAAGACCTGAAAAACTGATGATCAATATAGAAATTAAATATCCTTGCCAAACGCCGAAGTCAATCGCAGCATGTTTGGAAAGATCGTTTCTAATTCAGATATAACTAATGAGTTAGTATATTACTCCGTAAGCAGATGAACACTATTGACCAAGATACAATTGTTAAGCTTGATTCGATAAAACATCTTTAACAATGGTGGACGGTAGCCACCGGTGAGTTTGACTCTGTTTCTTAATTTGATTCCTGCCGCCCCCCCCCTGGGTTGGTTCAGAGCGCTTATGGCACTCGTTGCGAATGAATGGGAGACTAATAGCAGTGACAACCTTCGATGTAACACAGAGCGGTTATACCCCGATAAATGGCAGGAGTACCACTTTTGTTTACTCGCATCAGAATGACTCTCATCCACTCGGTTATAACGAATTATTGTATTGTAGATGCAAGTAGTTCAACAGAAGCATCATCGCACCGATGTCTAGTTCAACCACAGCCCAGGCGATTGAGGCTTCACGAACTTATTGACGTACAACTTTACTCTGGTGTCCATACAGAAAATACGCGGCGCGCACGATCTAAACTAGGCCAACTATTAATACGGTGGACTTGAATGTCACTCACGTATGCCACGAAAATCACGTCCAATGCCGATTTTATGGTCGTAAATGCACGACAGATCTCGACGGTAGCTCAAGCATTGTTTGGCCTAAATAACAAAATTGAAAATATTTTTGAAGTTATTAATAGCGACGTGACCGGGTCCATCGCAAGAAAAACTGAATCTGCCCAAACCCAAAAACTAAATTTTATTACTTAATTATACAAATAATCAATTGTTCTTGAAAGCTTGAGAGTAGTTTTCGGAAGAAGGATGCGCATGACCAAACCTGAAAAATAATATATTCGCTCAGTTCCAAACCCAGCACTTGGTTCAAACAAAAGAACGCTCTATTTCATTTTAGAAAATGTGTTCTCTGTTCAGAAATTTGCAGCGACTTTGTAAATTCACAAAAAACCACATCCAATTCAATACAGAACGATGTTGATTGGTTGTCATAGCAGTCTTTCCACTGTTTAAAGACGCTTAATTTATAATAAAACTTAATAATGGCACTTATATTGACAACAAGGTCTCCCAAATATCCATCTGATGCAAAAAGCAATTGCATACAAATTCCCACACAATTATGACTTAAATCAAAATACCATGTGACAATTAAGTTTTATTTAAAATTGAATTTGGCGCATTGACAAAACAGGCAATCTTACACGATAACGGCCAAAATCCAAGAGTAGAATATATTGCTATTGAGGTTTAAATACAAGTTACCGTTCAATACTTATAATAGTAAAATACCTAGCATCATAAAAATGATACCGATTAAGGAACGTATGTACAAACGTAAGAGCAAAAAAATTTAATGGAGCGAAACTTCCACTCCGTTGTCACTAGGAATGCATACGACGTTTGACCATGTGCAATACTAGTCTTTGTAGGACACAAATGGGTTTCCAAAAAACCGTTGCATAAGTTGTCTTCATATAGTATAAAATATAATATAATAAAAAAAGACTACTCAGGAGCAAAATTGCTGAAAACCTATTGCTTGTGCCGCGTGAAAAATAGGTATGTTTGTTAACTGCCACTCTGAATTTATCTCATTCGAAGGAAGCTTAAAATAGTATGCCAACATTGAAACTCCGTAAGATTTGCTCAATAAATCGATACAAAGCATATCGCTTTTGCCAGAGAAAATTAATCGTAATGTAAACGAAACTGTGCGGTGAAGTCTCAATTGGAGACTAGGCTACTCATACACCGGAGTGTGAGAAAATAGTATTTCAATTTAGTTGTTGGATGGGAGTTGTTACCTGTCGCGTGACTTCAGTTTCTCTATCCGCACAAAAATGCACTTGAAAGTGCGAGGAGTTACATAAAAAAACAGGCAGCATCCTAACAATAGTCAACTGTAAGAAATGCAATTTTCTTCTAGCAACAACGAATAAAGACTGGAATCAATAATTCAACGGTCAATTTGATTGAGACATCATAATTACTACTTTGGTATGTTCAATTTAGTAATGTACTTTGCGATTACCTAAATTTATTGGAAAATTTTCCTGATCAAAATAGTGGTGATTTTGGCTCAGAAAATAAACCTGTGCAACATATTAGTCATTGCGCAATCCACCGATGTCCATGCATAACACTTCAAAAAAATAATGAATGATGCGTCGAACACGACACAATCGAAACCGGTCTAGATTATTTAGTGACAGAGACTTTTAGCACACGACTGCGTAAGATTCTTAGAGAAAAATTAGACAGTGGCACGATTAACCATAGCACGTGACACCGTCGGCTTTGCCACTGGTCAGTGACGATAGTTCGTTTGTGCATAACAAGAATATTCTTTCATATAAATGTGTTTACAATTAAGTGTCATGCTTACTAACACACTTTTAGAATTCGAGCGCTTCTGGCCAAAACCAAAACCCGAAAGGCTTTAATATTGCACGTAAACCTCCTAACGTCAAAGTTACTACTAAATGCAAATTCTGGCGCTAAGCTAATTTCATTACTAGAGCAGCTTATTAACATGCAAGTCAAATAACGCAAATGTCTCCACTCCATCTAAAATTAAAGTCTCCGCTAAGCACAAGTCATCTCAATGGGACCTTGGGGGTATTGTCGAATTTCTAAATAACACGTTATGCATTCTCGCGAGAGGCAACCACAGTAAAGGAGTGGAAGATTGCACGTTATGTTAGGGGTTGACAAAGGCTCCGAATCTACATGAAACAAGCAAATATACTGTGCAGCAAATAACAAAGACCTATAATTACGATAGAAATAAAAACACAGTTAGCCAAAAAGGTGAGCTCCTCAAAAACATCCCAAACTGTCTCAATTTTGCCAAACAGAAAGTAGAGACAAAAGCGAAGCAGACCACGACGACGTTTAGTTCGTCGTTTTGAATCAGAATGCTGACCAGCCGACTTGCTCGAAGAACGATTTCGAGCTCCATTCCTACGAGACCTGGAACGAGATCGTGATCTGGATCGCGAATATAGACTCCTGTTGTCATGCTCTTCTAAGCCACCATCCTCAATCCCGATCAGACGCTTTGTGGGTAGAAGGTTGTCTTCATCAACTTCATTAATATTCAGACCGTAGAGATCAGGTACTCCACGAATTTCTATATGATTACGCAATAAACATAAGATATGGAAAAAAACAAAGTTTAACAATGAGCTGGGCATGATGATGATATAATTCGGCGGCCGTTGTCTTTCGCCTTCTTCATTTACTCCATTTCACATGGAGTGTATAAAACAAATAGTCTAACGCATGTAAATGGCAAACTCATTTTCAGTCACTCTAGTCTCACTACGTTGGATGAATGTAACAGTTATGGATATGCACATACACACGTGAGACTGATAGGCAAGTTTGAAGTATAAATTATATGGCCAGAGGAAATATCGTGCTTGCCTCAATAGTTTGTTTTTTTTTAAATTATGATGACGGGCCAATTAAAGGCGGCCGACAACGGCCAACAAAATATTTCGGAAAATAAGTGTAATCTGTACTGTGTTAGTCAAAGTGCACGTCAAGTAATTTCGACTGAATCAGTTTCGTGTTTTTTTCATTCTTTTAATATCAGACAACGACCGTTTCATTTTTACAGATAATACCGCCAAGATTGTTGTTTAGTGTTGACCTACCAACTTAAATAATTACACGTCAATTTAACGGAATTTCACCACACCGAGTTTTATGATGCCGCAAATCAAAGAGCAGTTGTTCTTCAAACCCTTCATAGTTTACAAATCTGCACGTATGTGCGGTCGGGCGTAAATTAATCCATGGAATACAGCTATCCTCCAACATTTACCCCCAAGAAAAATAAGCAATTAGTCAACTTTTTTTAACGGGACGCACTTGCAACTACTTATCCTCTCCAAGACAATGAAAATACGACAAATTATTTTATATATTCGAAATCATTTGTGCAAAACGACAAACACTAAAACATTTTACCAGCATTTTTCAATCGCATTATATTTTAATCAAATAGCCACAACTCATCAACAACAGCAATCATATTTTCCATGATCTAGCTTAAACTAGCCATTCGTTTAATCATCATCATCCGTCGTTAATGAAATATTCAAAAAGCTGACATAGAAAGAACTATTCCAATCCCGAACTTCAAAACGGGAAAAGCGATTAATTCCATAATAGACATACCATGCGATTTCACCAAGAGTTTTATCACTACTGCTCAGTAACAATGGAGGTTGACAAATGTCTCACAGAGAAACTCATTTGTATAGGCAATAGTAAAACAAGCATAAACTCAGGTTAACCACAATTCCCCTTTAGAAAAAAGCCACATCCTAGGCATTAGTTATAAAGTAAGAAATACGTCTACCAATAACATGTCAAACATCTTCATACACTAACAACTGAATGCTTAATTAACGAGAAAGTACTCGTTTGATTGTTGCAAAGGCAGCTCTCATTCAAACAGATAAAAATGCTGCAAGTTAAAGCCGCATATAACAGCATAGTGTAGAAAATGCAAACTCATAAACTTGACTGACTTCGTCCCTGTTGCAAGATGGCAGATGGCTCAATGGGTAGAGCAACAGATTCCGAAGCAGATGTGTCCAGGTTCAGGACCTGTCCACGGCAAATTCTGGACAGTACGTGATGGGTTCTAAATAAGAACAAACCGGTCTACTGAATGAATTGCCTTTTTTACACTATACAATTCTTACTATGTACTGACAAACGTCGACTCGGACCATGCACTTATCCGTTCTAGATTTCATCTAAAATTTTCCTGGAAAATAATTAAGAATAAACCCCAAATTGATGTAGGCAAACTCTGACAACCGTCCTTCCGACAAAACTATGAAAATATTCTAAAGGATAATCTAACTGGCCTGAATAGCGAAAATCCGAATATACTTTGGTCGAAGATAAGTTCCACTATGCACAATGCAAGTACTGTATGTGTCATAGCCGGCCCCCGTAGAAATAATCACTGGCTCTCTGTAAAATCTATGGAGATACTCAAAATTAGGCGCCAAATTTCACCTGGCTCGACTCATAATAATACCCATCGCAATATAAGACGCCAACATAAACGCAGTCCAAAAGGCGATCTCGAAAACTTTTGGAACAGAAAGGCTGAAGAAATGGAAGTAGCTTTCGCGTCAGGTAATAGTCGCTGTTTGTTTCAACTTAACCGAGCAACAGGTCCGAGAAAGTTAAAAGAATTAATAACCCATAAAATAAGTCGTCTTGACAGGTGGGCTGAACAGTTTAGATCAATTTCCATGGCCACCCACGTCAGTTCCGATTCCCGAAAGCATGTCTGCATCAACAGTTTGGAATGTTAGTCCCGAAGAACCATCCGAGTTAGAATTACGCGATGCAATCATATCTCTTAAACGCCGCAAGGCCGCAGGCCCCGATGAATTATTTCCGGGGTTGTTTAAGAATGGTGGCGATATAATTTCAGAAGCGTTGACCAAACTTTTTCATATTATATGGAATGAGGAAACCGTACCACTTGACTGGAATGAGTCGAGCATCATTCCCATCTTCAAAAAAGGCAATCGTAATTCGTGCGATAACCATCGTGGTATTAGTTTGACTCCGGTCGTATCAAGGTTGTTTGCTTCGATTATCCTACGTCGTCTTAGCGCTTCACGTGAATCACATACAAGAGAAGAACAGGCCGGATTCCGCGCAGGACGAGGTTGTATAGATAATATTTTTACGTTAAGGCAAGTTCTCGAACAGAGACATTTATATCACCGTCCCACAATAGCCGTCTTTCTAGACTTCAAGGGTGCATTTGATTCGGTGGATCGCAATGTTTTATTCCATATCTTGTCGAAAAGCGATGTGCCCACAAAATTTGTTAATATTATAAGAGCTCTCCACACAAATACTTCTGGTCGGGTTAAGGTCTACAACGAATTAACGCATAACTTTACAACCAGCAGTGGTGTTCATCCAGGTTGTCCACTTTCCCCAATTTTGTTTAATTTTGTAATCGATGCTCTTATGAACAACACTCTCCCACACATTCAGGACGTTGGAGTTGAAGTTCTCCCGGGAGATAAACTAGTCGATCTTGACAATGCGGACGATATCGTACTATTATTCGACAATCAGTATGCTGCCCAGGCCACCTTAAATAGATTAACAGACGGTGTTCCGTCTTTCGGTATGAAATTCGCACCCTCTAAATGTAAGATACTGTTACAGGATCACCCACCACTCACTTCAACGTTGCGACTGCAGAATGAAGATCTTGACATAGTCGACAGGTTTACATATCTTGGGAGCTCTATCAATAACGTAGGCAATATGTCCGACGAGGTGAGAATACGAATCGCGAAAGCTAGAGTAGCTATCTCGAACCTTCGTCATTTATGGAGAAACGCCAATATTTCACTTTGCCTTAAAGGTCGTGTTTACAATGCATCTATACGCGCAGTCTTACTATACGCTAGTGAAACTTGGCCTCTTAGAGTTGATGATTTGAGATGCTTACAGGCATTCGATAATCGTTGTTTGAGAAGTATAGCACATGTTGGTTACCAACAACGAATAACTAACGTTGACATCCGTAGACGTATTTTTGCATCTGACAATAAGATCTCGTCGTTAGAAAAACAACTTCGTTGGCTCGGTCACGTTTTGCGTATGCCCTCATTTCGATTGCCCAATAGAGCTCTGTTCTCTCATCCAGCACCAAATTGGCGTAAGAAACAGGTGGGCAGATTTTGACATGACAGAAACAATTGAAGTCACTTACATCCAAATTGGGTAGTATAGGACCCACTCGTCTGCCTGGATGGGGTCCTCGTGCGCATCATAGTTCTTGGTTAGAAACCCTTAGCGATATGGCATCGAATCGAGCTCAGTGGCGATCTTGTTGCAGATGTCTATTAGAATCATCTTCGTAACTTTCTTTTCTTAGTAGGGCAAAGTTAGCTGCGAGGTTTGGTTTGTTTATGACGTGATACAGTGAAATCCGCAAGGAAGCTGTATTGCTGATGTCGCCTTGCCTGAATGCTAACTTGGCCATAATGGTGTCGTGGACAGGTTTAGTTTGCCTCATTTCTTAGTTATCATGATAAATTTACTCACAGTAGCAAGATATTCCTTCTCTCTCATAAATCTCACTAATAATTTGTCTAAATTCACTTATATACTTTTTTTCGCTTCTTATGGTTATATGGCAGTGAACCATTAGTCATTTGACTTTTGTGTGGCTGGACATGATGATGATGTACTTAATGGGTCAGCTATATATATCAAGGTGGCAACCTTGGATATAGTAAATTTACAACAGTATCTTTTCACGTACTGTGGCGCTGTGAACATCATCATCATGTCCAGCCATACAAAAGTCAAGACTAATGTTTCACTGCCATATAACCATAAGGAGTAATAAATATTTATAAATAACAATTGAAATAATATTTTAGACAAATTATTTGAGAGGCATAGAGAGAATGAATACCTAGTTAATGAGTAAATTTCAGGATAGCGCACAAAAATGAGGCAAACTAAACCTCTCCACAACACCATTATGACCAAGTTAGCATTCGGGCAAGGCAACATCAGCAACACCGCCGCGAACAATAGAAAAGAATAAAGTAATGTGCAACTGTATTCAGATAGAGTATATTTTTGTAACTGAGTGATCATTCTAACCCATTTACGATGCGTAAAAGTACAACAGGTGCTTATAAATAAACAAAAAATATAATGCAACAAATATTTAAAAAGTCTTTACATGTTCTAGACTAATAATAACGACAAATATGCCATGCCACAGCTGAGAAAATAAAGGCTGAAGAGGCGGTAACTTTTCTTAAAACAACAAAATAACTCACATGCATGTGTATGCGAACTTGCACACAACCACCCACAGCAAAAGCTCAATTTTGTAGAAGAACTGATTGCATATGTCCGATGAACAAACGTAGGATAGTCTACCAAAATAAATCTCGGTAAAATAAATCTTACAATCTAATCCCGCCAACCACTCACAATGTTACCTTCATTCGCCGAATACTGTACACAGTTTCGATGGCGCTTAGATGATCATTCAATGTTGTTACAAGTTCGATATCAAAGTCGCTTTTCATAAGATGGGATAATTATATTAAAGGCAGTTTTAAGATACGTAAGTGCAGAATAAATTGCAGACGAGTTCCACAGTTTGGATTGAAGGGTTATCTTCGCTTTTTTGCGACAAATAATTGTGTATTCTCATCAACATTTTTCATTCCCACATTTGGCATTGACTTTCGAATTACTATTTTTACTAAATTAAATGAAATAATAATTAACATAAAAAATAAACTTGTAAATCGTGTATCATTTTAGCATATATTATGTTTTGCATTTTAATCTCTCACCTCCGCCAAACTCACTGCAGGCAGAACGCCTTTCCAATTGCGCCTCATGTAAATTGCCTTTGCCAAGATGGCTTGTCCATCTGCGTTTTGGAACTGATGATTGGTTAGCACGCTGACTTACACTGGAGAAAACACTTAGATTTTCAAAATCATGTGGCTTTGATAGTGGAGACGAACGTGAGTTTACTCCAGGAACATTTTCGGATTCACTTCAAAAATTAAATGGAACCGAAGGCATATATTGAAAAACTATTTAACAAACGGAAATATACTACTTTAATACTTAAGTAGAATGCAACAAATTAAAAAATATAGTCGAAATATTTAACATTTTTCTTGTGCGAGACAATTGATAGCACTCTTAGGTCGGTAAAATAGAATATATATATACACTCAGGGTGAATTGTAGGTAATTGAAGTACAAAGAACCCATTACATTGCTAATATATATATATATATATATATATATATATATATATATATATATATGTATATAGGGCTAGATATATATGTATATAGGTAGACACAAAAATAGATATATAAATATTATCAAAAGCGTTTTGACTGATATAATTTATCCGTTGAGGGACTCACAGTGTTGCTTGTATGATATTCATATTATATATGTATACACGTATATATATATATATATATGCTGGTATATATATATATATAAAGACATTAAGTTACTTATATGCTTATATATATACATAACATATAGCGTGTGGAATTATATATCAATGGATGTTTTTTTAAGAAGTGAGTATATATAATTATAAATAAGTAAATAAAAATTTAAATAAATATAAAATATTACTAATTTATTATATAGGTATATATATGATTTCGACACAGATATTTTAATGAAGAAACTAATTTATATAGGATATGAATATTAATGTTTATTTGGTTGAGAGACGATTTCGGTAGTGTAGACTCCGTATTAGGTCTTGTCAAAACGATAGAATAATAATATATATTATTTCAACAGATTTATTAACCACTCTCTCTCTCTGTCTATAACCGATTGCCAACAGGATTGGATTAGGTAAACTGGGGACATGTGAGGATTACTGCAATATTGAAATCAAAATTTGTTGATCTTTCTATGCGTCCGGAACAGCAATTAAAATATAGATATCAGTGATAGGCGTGTATGTCAATCCATTAAGTGTGCTTATAGTTATTCAATAAATGTCACTTTAGTAAAATACACATGTTTATAGGTAGTTGTGTGCACGGAGGGGGGCAGGGATAAGCTTTTATATACGTTTGAGTATTAGAGACTAAGTATGAAGACCGGATATTAAGAAGACAATTAAAAATATACTTTTAGAATTAAAATAAATATAAATATATCTGTCTTGAATGAGGACACCACATTTGCCACAAGTCGTGTTTTATTCCTGTGCGTATTGTGTTAACCTTGAAGATGGTACTGGAAATTCGGTCTCGAAAATTTGGAAAAAGAAGAGTGGAAAATCTTGTTCCAACGTCATTTCAGACAATCAGCTGATGGAAAGCTTAAAAAAGAAGGGACAAGTGAGAACCCATCAATGGAGGCCAAAAATCAGGTAATCTAGAAAATGATCAAAATTCAAGATTTTGCCAACCTAAGAGTGCTCTTAATTGTCCCGCAAAAGAAAAATGCGGTCAAATCCACAACAAGAAGGACAGCACTGCGCATAGAGATTCATCATTTAAACAATAACACAGATTACAAAACATCATATGCTATGTCGAGGAATTATTTATAGAGCCTGTAAACAAAATTATATATATATATATATATATATATATATATATATTACAATATTAGAGATGACAATTCATTCACTTCACCAGTTTTGTCCTTATTGAGAACTCTTCGCGTACTGTGGATCAGTTGTTAGAGCAAAAGTTTTCAAAGTAGACGAACCCAGGTTAGAGTGATGAGCTTCCAATAAGGACGAAATCGGTCTACTGGATGAATTGCCTTTTCTACATTACAAAATGCTTAGTTTATACTGACAAATGTATGTAAATAATGGGCCAGGAGTTTAGATTAAATTGATTGCCATAAGTGTATATCGTGCATCGAAAAGGTAAGCAATGAAAAATACTTACTCTTCTTTCTTAACTGTAACGATTACTAATTTCGAAACATTAATGGAAATATAATTCCCCAAAAATTTCAATAATAAATATAATTTCATCATGCGAAAGCATATTTTTCTCATTTATAAAATTACATCACTGTCAGATATTCTTTAACCGTAACACTACATAGTACTAAACTAATATACGTTTGCAGTTAACTGCGTATAGGCAAAATAAAAATAATATTTTGTATAAACGACAGAGCAAGAAATGAAAAATATGCCAAGAATTTGTTCTACATGCGCATGGCTTACAAAAGCTAAAGTTACATAGCAAAACGACAACGAGCTTCCTCTTAGGTCAATTGCTCGAAATTATTACACTTCAAAAACACAATAACGTAATGGCCAATAACACGGCCAAAGCATCGCCGTCGCTAGACCATCTGTTTCTCAAAATAGTTAGCAAACTCAAAAGTTGGCAGTTGTCTCGGACATACCAACAAATACACCAGATCCTAACTTACAAAGACACGTTAGTAAACAATGGTCCAATATGAAAAAGTCCATCCAAAGATCGTTCAAGTTGTACTCGGGAAGTAATTTCACGCATGCATAAGTTTCGCGCCGATTGGCGACTCATTAGTATGAGCCAACATTACGCTCCAAGTCAACTTTGCAATGTGACTTCAAAGCCAACTTACTATACACTATGCATATAATGATTTTTAAAATAGGCTCAAATTCATCACATTAAGAATCAAAACCTAAAACTCCCTAAATCTTTGCGCAATACCTAATACATTGCCCTCGAATATTACTTATTTCTTATTCGGAGTAAAAAAGCATTAAAAACAAATTAGATAACGGCCACTTATTTCAAGACTATTAAACTTTACTTTACGATCTTTCATTAACATGCAACCTGGATTTTCATGATGTGGGTGGCAACTAGTCTGACACGGTTTACTTATATTTCGTTTTTGGGTTGATTAATATATGCGCGTAAGTATATATTTATATACATATTCGTATTTACCTGTTTGCCTGTAAAGGTCTTTCTCGCTTTATTGCAATGTGATTTATGAGATCTGGTCATTCTTCTATTGATGGATTGAGAGTTTAACAACTTGAATTAAAATTGTTTTTGCGAACCTGGATTAATTAAAATTACCTGATCTGCGGTTTGACTAACGCAGCTTTTATTGTTCCAGTAGTTCTGTTCCTTAATATATTTCAGCTACCTTTAGCAGTAGCGGAAATGTATTAAAAGAAAACTACTGGAACAATAAAAGCTGCATTATTCAAAACGCAAATCAGATAGTTTACCAACTTTTCGCATGTATACGTAGCAAAAAAGCACAAACAATCCTTCACTCCAAACTGTTGAACTTGTCTGCGTTTTATTCTCTAATAATGTATCACATTATTAGCTGCTTCGTGTACGAATTTTACTTTACGGAGCGATGTCTTTCGCTTCGCCTTGTTCCTCAATTTTGTTCTGTTAACTTGGTAACAGCGTGGGATGTGCGAATTGCAGAGTTGAATTTTCATATTGTTTTGAAAATTTTGTCGCAGTAAACAAAGGTTGGAATACCTTATGTGCAACTGCATTTTCTCCTTCAGTGTATTGCCATTCGAATCGAATGTTTGTTGAGGCGGGTCTAGTGAGAGTTTGGCATTTTCTGGATGCTGGTAAATAATAGTGTTTTGTGATTCGTGGCCAGCCGATTAGAATATCATGTTTATGAAACTTATGGATTTTTAGGCCAGGTACTTGCTGTTTTATATTAAGAGGCTTCATATATATATATATATATATATATATATATATATATATATATATATATATATATATATATATATGTATGTATGTATGTATTTATAATTTTCCTCATTATACTCAGAGTAGAGTCGAGAAATTGGCCAAATTCACTGGGTGCCCCGTTCCCAAAATATGGATAGAAATGGCTGATTTTTCTGACTTTGTCAAGCCATTTTTAATTAATTTCTGCGGCAAATGTTGCTGGATTCTATTGAACAATTGCTACTTCGTATCTCCAATATATATGCTCCCGCACATACATGAGAATTTGTAGATTATGCATGATTTGGCGATAATTTTCTATTGATCTTTGGCATCCAACCTCAGGATTCTCAGTGTGCTGAATTTGATATTACCTTTTACATTGGGTAAATTCTCCCTAGTAATTCTATTAAACCACCGCGCCATTATTGAGGCTAGTACGTCGAATCTAAATGGTAATTTTAGGAAAACCTGTTTGACGGTATCCTTTCTAGTGCGAATCTAATGTTGACATAAACGAACCGCCCTGGGTAGTAGATTATTAGCAAAATTTTCCTCAGGTAACCAAGTTATTTCTTGATATATATGAAGCTCTTTATATAAAACACCAAGCACCTGGCCTAAGAATTTAAAAGATTCTTTTACATGATATTCTAATCGACTGGCCACGAATCACAAAACAACAATTTAGCAGTATCCAGACAAGGCCAAACACCCCCTAAACCAGACTCAACAATCATTCGATCGGATTGGCCACAAACTGCAGGAGAAAAAACAGCTGCACATACGGTATCACGACCATTGTTAACAGCTACAGAAATTTCAACACAACATGAGGATTCAAAACTGAAATCTGCACATCCTACACTGTTACCAAGTGGACAGAAAAAAATTAAAGAACAAGGCGATAAGAAAGACAACACTCGGTAAAATAACATTCGTACACCAAAAAGCCAACAATGCGAATAGTTGGCGAACTTTCAATCCATCAATACAAGAATGATCAGATCCCATACATCACATTGCAATACAACGAGAAATAACTTTACACGCAGACAGAAACACACATACAGACACGCATATACATTTGATAATCAGCTCAACAAAGAAATACGAGTAAAACCGAGACAGACTTGTAGCTATCAACATCATCAAATGAAAAATTACGATGCATACAAAATAAATGGTCATTATCCACTTTGTTAGTGACATGGTTTTTTACACATAATGTCGGCTCATACTGATGAGTGGTCAGTAGGCACGAAACGCATTTGAACATGCATATTAGATATTTAATTGAATGATATCATGGTTAACTCGAAATGTGATAACTGATGTATATATCACATTTGTCACAAGTTGTGTTTTACTCCTGTGCGTATTGTGTCAACCCTGAAGATGAGATTGGAAATGAGATCTCGAAATATTGGTCAAGGAACAATGGAAAATCTTGATCCAACGTCATTTTCAGACAATCAGCTAATTGAAGGCTTAAAGAAGAAGGGACAAGTGAGAACCCATCAATTGAGGCCAAAAATTACATCATCTGAAGATGAAGGAAGTTCAAGATTTTACCGACCTATGAGTGCTATCAATTGTCCCGCACAAGAAAAATGCGGTCAAATCCACAACAAGAAGGACAGCACTGAGCAAATAAATACATCTTTTAAAATGTACTTAAATCAAAAATACGACCGGACAGTGGTGGAACTCTTTAACCAATACAAAAGGAGGAAAATACAAATTGTAAGGCAAGTGGAACATATCTCATTCTTGAAATTATGTTTAAAATTTAATACTATACCTAAATGCTTTAAATTTAGACTACCATTTCAGCTAGATAGAGTAGGAAATATTCTGAAACAAGAACTTTCTATACATTTAATGAAATCATCGATAAAAAGTCAAGAAAAAAGAAAATATGAACTAATTAGAGAAAAAACTAAAATAAGGTCAAGGTTGCTCTTGATATTACATTCAATGGACCTTAAATGTATAGAGGATTTCACTGATAAGGCTAGGAATAAAGAAATTCAAAAGGTTAAAAAGAGACATGATAAGAAACTAGAAAACCTGGGAATCCATAGGCCTGGAAGAAATATTCCAAACGATTCTTTTGTGTCGAAACGGGTAATAAACTTATCATCTATGGATCTCAAAGATAATGAAAAGAGAATACTTAACCTGGGACTGAACACGGCTGTTCCTATAGAATACATACCTAAGAATGAAATTATTACCGAGACAGTTAAAATCGCACAATTCCTCCCAAGAAAAGATAAAACTAAATTTGAATTGGATGTTGCAAAATTAGTGTTAGAACATAGGGAGGATAAATGTAAACAGAATTATGACTTGAAAAGATTGAGATCTAATTTGTTATCTAATAAGGTAATATGCCTTAAAGCAGATAAAGGGGGAGCAACAGTGCTAATAAACCAGAGGGATTATGATGATAAGATGTACGTACAATTAAATAATAAAGAAGTTTACCATAAAATAAATAAGGACCCAACGGACAAATTACAAGGTGAGGTTAAAGCTTTAATTAATCGAATGATTGGATCTGGGGAATTGGATTCAGTACTTGGTAAATCATTAATACAAAGAGATTCACTCTCTCCCAGAGTGTATGGTCTAGTAAAAATTCATAAACTAGATAATCCACTTAGGTTAATTGTTAATGTCCAGAATTCTCCAACTTATAAAATGTCCAAATTTCTGTGCCATAGAATAAGAAAATACACCTATTTTCTAGATTATACATTAAAGAATACTTATCACTTTACTGATATTATTAGTAAATATAAATTATTAGAGAATGATAAACTGGCAAGCCTGGATGTGGTATCTATGTATACGAACATTCCGGTACAGGTTGCATTAGAGTGTGTCCAACGTTGTCTAACGGAATACCCTGAAATACTAGAAGGGAGTAAAATGATGTTAAGTAGTATTATGGAAATGTTTAAAATTTGTATGTCCTCTACATACTTTATATTTAGAAATGAATTCTACCTTCAAGTTAAAGGTGTTCCTATGGGACAACCATTATCAGTCCCAGTCGCTAATATTTATATGCATTATTTAGAAAAAAATCTCCTACTTAGATCTCCCCTCAAACCAAGCTTATATTTAAGATTCCTAGATGACATCTTCCTAATTTGGAATCACGGGGACAATGAGTTGGAGAATTTTCTGTATTTAGCTAATCAACTGGGAGAGGTAAAATTCACATTGGAAAAAGAAAACAAAGAAGAATTATCGTTTCTAGATGTAAAATTAAAACGAATGGGTCAGACATTAGAGAAAGATATTTACAGGAAGGATACTTATTCTGGTATCCTCCTGAATTATTGCTCTAATCACCCGTTTGGGATGAAAATAGGCATTCTAAAATCTATGATAATAAGAAGTCTTAAAATAGTGGATTTAAAATATAGGGATAAAGAACTGATGAAATTGAAAGAAATATTCAGGATAAATGGTTATCCGGAAAAATTAACTGAGAAAATCATAAAGGAGACATTATTGCGATTTAATAGAAGAATAACCCAAAAGAAACGGGCAGGAGATTTAGATAATCAGAATGAAGATAAGCACAGAACTCTGGTTCTACCAGACTCCAAATTAAGTAGAAAGATTAGGATATTAGCAACGAAATACAACATAAGAACAGTGTTAAGACAACCAGTTACAATAGGCAATAAGTTACCGAATCAGAAAGAAAAAATTGAACCGCTCAACACATCAGGGGTTTATGAGATACCTTGTAAAGATTGCAATCTTAGGTATATAGGTGAAACCATGCGTCCAATAAAGGTACGTAGAGGTGAACATAAGACGGCATGCAAATACAGACATAGTCATAGATCAGATCTAGCCAGGCACTCAATGGAGACAGGTCATCAGATAAACTGGGACGGCTGTAAACGGATTGCACTATGTAACCGAAATAGATTTACCAGGTTGATTAGAGAATCAATTGAAATAAAATCAGGAATGAACGTCATGAATATGACATGTGTAGAAAAATCATTAGGCCCAATATTTAATGAAGCCTTCTCGAATGGAAAGAAACGTAGATTAGAGGAATCAGAGCTAACAATAAATCTAAATAAGAGACCGCGACTATGAAAAAAGAAAGAAAAAAAACAGAACGAATTAGATGGAGTTAGAGAGAGGTAATTTGGTTAGAGTTATATATATATATATATATATATATATATATATATATATATATATATATATATATATATGATGAACATTTCAATTTATATAAGATGTGAGAGAATTTCACGTTGTTGCTTATATGTTTATCTAAATATGGGTATATATTTCGCAGATACATATATATGGATGATTCTAAATATTCATATAAGATGTGGGGTGAACTCACATGGTTGCTTAAAGGCTTATTTAGATATTCACAATATATATGTAGAAGAATATTTAGATTTTATATATAAGGTGAGAAAAGCTCACATAGTTGCTTATGTGAATTGAAATAGGCATTATTTATATATATATATATATATATATATATATATATATATATATATATGAGGTGTAGACGGGTAGACATATGCTTTGATATTTAAATATACATATAAATTGTGAGTAAAATTAGTATATATACTATACACTCAAGGAGAAATTGTAAGTGGTTGAATTTCAAAGAACCCATTTCAATTGCTTATAAATATATACATATATATATATATATATATATATATATATATATAGGGGTATATAGATAGACAATAAAAGAGATATATAAATATTATCAAAAGCATTTTGACTGATATAATTTATCCATTGCGGGACACTGACAGTGTTGCTTGTATGAGATTCATATTATATATATGGTATATACACGTATATATATATATATATATATATATATATATATATATATATATATAGATATATATATATACATATATATATATATATATATCATGAATATATAGATATTTATAAAAGATGTGGGTATAACCCACATGGTTGCTTATATGCTTATCTATATATACATAGATAGCGTGTGGACGTATGTATAAATGGATATTTTATAAGATGTGGGTGTGTGTATATATAAATATAAATAATTAAAAATAAAATTTAAATATAAAAGATTGCTAATTTTATATATATATATATATATATAGATAGATAGATAGATAGATATATAGATAGATATATATGAAGGATATATAGATATTTATAAAAGATGTGGGAAGAACCCACATGGTTGCTTATATGCTTATCTATATATACATAATATATAGCCTATGGAATTATATGGATTTTTTATAAGAAGTGAGTATATATGTAATTATGAATAAGTAACTAAATATACAATTTATTATATAGGTATATTGGACACAGATATTTAAATGGAGAAACTAATTTATATAGGATATGAGTATTAATGTGTATTTGGCTGAGAGACGATTTCGTTAGTGTAAACTCCGTATTCGGTCTTGTCAAAATGATAGAATAATACTCTATAGACTTTCAATAGTTTTTCAATCTCTCTATCTATAACCGATTTCAAGCTGGATGGAATTAGGTGAACTGGGGGGCATGTGAGGATTACTGCAATATTGAATTCAAAATTTGTTGATCTTTCTATGCGTCCGGAACAGCAATTAAAATATAGATATCAGTGATAGGCGTTTTTATCAATACATTAAGTGTACTTATAGTTATTCAATAAATGTAACTTTAGTAAAATACACATGTTTATAGGTAGTTGTGTGCGCAGAGGGGGACAGGGATAAGTTTTTGTATACATTTGAGTATTAGAGACTAGGTATGAAGAACGGATATTAGGAAGACAATTAAAAAATACTTTTAGAATTAAAATGGGTATAAATATATCTGTCTTGAATGAGGATACCACATTTGTCACAAGTTGTGTTTTACTCCTGTGCGTATTGTGTCAACCCTGAAGATGAGATTGGAAATGAGATCTCGAAATATTGGTCAAGGAACAATGGAAAATCTTGATCCAACGTCATTTTCAGACAATCAGCTAATTGAAGGCTTAAAGAAGAAGGGACAAGTGAGAACCCATCAATTGAGGCCAAAAATTACATCATCTGAAGATGAAGGAAGTTCAAGATTTTACCGACCTATGAGTGCTATCAATTGTCCCGCACAAGAAAAATGCGGTCAAATCCACAACAAGAAGGACAGCACTGAGCAAATAAATACATCTTTTTGATGTATATCAAGTCCGAGTGAATGTATTTGCTGGAGTAACAGGTGTTCAGAATTGTAATTATCAATTTTCGTGAAATTTAGCACATCCATATAAATCCATATACCACTTAAGAACTCGGCATTCATAATTTTGGTACCGCTTACAGGCTCGGTTTATAGTATATGTTGAGTTTGCTTTGAAGTCACATTTTCGTTGACTATATGAAGTTAACCCCATTACTACTTGAGTACACATTCATATAAGAAACAGTACTGTCCATTTGTCTAATATTTCTACAACAAATATGTCGTTGGTATAGGGCGTTGTACTGGATACTACTGACGAGTCGCCATTAAGTACGCAACGCAGGTGTACATGAGATAATAAAATTTGCTTAAAGAAAATTATTTTCTCACTCTCTTTAACAGGTTAGCCATACGGTTTGACAGACTCATAGGGCTAGGCGTATGGCACTAATGTAATAAGTATCAAAAGAGTACCCGCTTAGTGCGTCTTTAGTCTAGCTATCTATGCCATAAACGTACTTAATCTTTCTCATTCCACCACTTTTGCTGCCAATTACAAATTGATGAGCAGATAGTCAACAATTTAATTTAGAAACATGAGTATGATACAAAGGTAAATCAAGTTCCGAAGAAAAACCAGAGGCCAGCTCCAACACATGCTTTACCAAAGACGCAACAAAAGTATTTCCTTGTGATCGATGGCAGTTTAGCTATTTCGTTCGATTAGATAAATAAAATTGGATTTGTGTTAATTTGAAGCCCGCAA
This sequence comes from Eudiplozoon nipponicum, assembly GCA_029291075.1. NCBI lineage: Eukaryota > Metazoa > Platyhelminthes > Monogenea > Mazocraeidea > Diplozoidae > Eudiplozoon > Eudiplozoon nipponicum. The sequence goes on along the minus strand of JAQBSW010000895.1, from coordinate 64,738 downwards.
ATTTGTTTTAAAGAATTTTTATTACCTCCAACCTAATCCATGATTGTTTAAACGCTCATATTTGGACGTGCATGTTGGAGCGAAAGAACCCTGAGCTATTGGGCGCATTGAACATCTTTTCAACCGGTATGGTGTTGTTAAATTGTTGGATTGCGAAAGGTGTGTACATCATGACGAACTGCTTCATAAATTCAATAAATGGTATCGCAATTGAACAATTAATGCAGACGAGTTTGTGCAAAAACAATTTACACAATTAAAATGAACCGTTACCTTAAACCTAGCCGGTACTACATGTGCACTGTATTTATTCTTATGAAAACTGTTATGATGCTCTAGTCGATTCTGCAGATATTAGTTTAACATTCTATCATACATTTGCTTTAAAAATTTAGGCGGAAGGCAATTGAAGCTACCACCTCCGCAACATAGTATGAATCCCACTAACAACAGCATTATGAACTCATTATTTTCCCTTCACAAGAACCAATCAATGCATTCTAAAGGCCTTCAATTTTCAGATCGTATGTTGCCTGGCATTTCGAGTACTTCTGTGTGGAAGAACAGTTCACAGAGCGGCAGGGTAAATCAGTGGTTAGAGCACCAGATTCCGAAGCAGATATGCCCAGGTTCGAGCCATCTCCGCGGCAATTTCTGGACAGTACGTGACGAGTTTCCAATAAGGACGAAACAGGTCTACTGGACGTATTGCCTTCTCCAAACTATACAATATTTAGTTTATACTGACAATAGTGTGCACATAATGGGTCAGGTGTTCATATCAAGATCGCAAACTTGATTGAAAGTAATCCCCGTGCAGACATGTTTTGTAGAAAAAAGAATACAATACTAATCGAATGGAAGAGCAATCCGTAACTTTCAATACGCAAAGTTAGCTTATTTCCTGCAAAACAAATGAGCAATGTGAAACGAAATGCCTGTATATGGAAGTGCAAAACTTGTTTAACTCACACCGTGCCTGCTGTTGTTTTATACGAAGATGTCGAGAAAACACTGGATGGAGGCCAGAGGAATGTTGGTGGTCGCAATACTGAAGATGAAACAGTAGAATTAGCTGACATATTTGGAAGGAATTCAGTGTTATTCGTAGCTTTTGACATCTAAAATTATACATTTAAACAAGATAATTCTGATCAATTTCAACTTTATGTCAATCACATTTTACAAAAATGTTGACGAAGGTAGGTAATGTGTACAGCACGTATTAAACTAACAAATTTAGTGGGAAGATCACTTTTCAATAGAATATTGAATACAAAATTTCTGTTCAGTGAATAAAATGATAAGTTGAATTCTAGAAACGGCGAAATACAAGTCGCTGCTCATGTAGTTGCTTTAAGGTAAAATATTGTCTATACAACCTCGTCTGACCAGAATCCGCCTTGACGGTCTCTAGTATGTGATTCACTCGAGCGCTAAGACGACGTAACCGAGATACGATTGAATCAAGCCTATACTACGATGGCTATTACACGAATTCTGATTACCTAATTTTAAGATAGGAATGCAGGCCGACTCACTCCAAGCAAGCGGCACGATTTCCTCATCAAATATAGTATGAAAATGTTTAGTCAACACCAAGGAATAATCATCACAATTGTTTAATAGGCTCAAAATCAAATCATCGTGGCCGGCATCTCTGTGACATTTAAGACATAGTATTTCACTCTGTATATCTAAATTAACGTTCAAAATGGTTGAGATCGGCATATATGTTTAGAGATCGGAACTGATGCGAGTGCTCAGGAAAAATAATATATTTGAAGTGTTTAGCCCACCAATCAATGAGACTGATTAGTGCCGCAGTTATTTGTTTCGCTAAAATGTATTTTTTCTGAACTGTTGCATGAATAAGTTCGGATGATGCGAAAGCTTATTTCGTTGCTTCAGCGTCTGACTCTCACGGACTCAAGATCGACTTTTAGACTGTACTTCAGTTGGAGACTTATATCTCAACCATTATTATTGTAAGCCGAGAAAACAACACTTTCTCTCGTAGTTTCGGGAATCTCAATAGACTGTTAAGAACGAAATGATATATCCTACGCGTGCCTACAATTCCATAAAAATTGACACCTACAGTGTGCATAGCCGATGTTATCTCGTACATAAAACGTTCAGATGTTCAATATCACAACTAGATATCATCGATTTTAGATATATTTAATTTTTTGTTAGAAGGCTGTTTAAGCTTGCTTACATCCATATAGGCTTTATTCTTATTTAACTTGCAGAGTTTACATACGTTTATTTAAAAAGAGCGACAGTTCTGAACGCCTCTACACCATATATAAATACTTGATACATGATTTGTTTAAGTCCACAATTATCCGTTATCTGAAAAATGCCAGGTGGAGAAACGCCTTTAACAATGTCTAAATTTTTTGTTAAATATGCTCTGTACAGCTATCCAGCAGTCTTTAACCATTATTATTGACACTGAGGTTTATCTGCCAACTAGGTGAAATTATGCGTCACCAAACTTGAGCATTCATGTCACATATATTCCAGACTACATTTGAATTTAGCGAAAAACATATTTTGGAGTAGAAAGCATCCATGTTAGCGTCTGTACCGAAATCGGTTAGAGCATATACCGCTATAACGAAACGGCATCGTTAATTAAAGTTACTAGCACTGATTTTGGTAAAAGTTATTAAGCGTGCCGCACAAAGTTGGTTGTCTATGGGGATCCACTTAACTAAACGTGTTTCATATATCGAGCTAAGATCCATGCCGACTCCTATTTTCTCGCTTTATAAAATTCCTTGGTTCCAGAGATTCGAAGCTAACAACGCGCAGATAAGGATGGTGCACTAAATTCTGTAATACTTGTAAGATCCTGCTTTATAGTTTCCTATACGCAACATATACCGGTTTCTAATTTATCTAATTGGCGTACTGGAGCTTATTGATGTCCGACTTGTTTTCACATTAGCACATCAAACGCACTAAGGGTAAAACTACATTATGTTAAATAAATTGTTGTTCAAATAATTTATTTTCGATATTTAGCAATTCAACATTAAGCCCAGTGATGCGATCATCATCCACTATATCCATGGCGTCTAAGAGAGCGGTTTAGTCAGATTGAGAATGGAAAAGAGAGGAAAACTACGCAGAATCGGAAATGAAGGTCCGCAGTAGCCTGATTTTGTTTACCCTCCCAGCATGACTAAGTAAATAAGGCTACCATGTCTATCCTGCATGACGGCCGACTAAGAATGGAAAAACTATATAATCTTATTTACGCTCGTGTCTTGGACCTAACAACAACTCATCAGTTTGACAGTTGATCTATCCATTGGCTTCATGGGTTTTGCGATATTATTATTCACTCGACTATATTGGTAGTGTGGAAGCGCTTCCAGTTACTTAAAACAGGTAGGCCAATGCAGAGAGGTCAGACTATCACAGTATCAATCCCTCACAAGAAACGGGCAATTCATCCATAGCCCACATGTAACTAGGGTTTTCATGGTTTTGAGGCATTGAATCATCAGTATATTATGCTCGTGTAGTTCCTTGTAGTACTAGTATTTGAGACGGCACAACATCAAACTGCATGAAGCATGTAATTTTTACTGCATTGATAAATGATATATTTCATGCTGCACATAGTTGAATGTCTAAAGAGAACAAAACCGGTCTACTTGATAAATTGTATTTGCTATCTAGTGCTGCACATATATAACCAAATTCGGCCAGCAAATTGTAATTAGACATCAGTTACACAGATGCCATAGGACCTGTACTACAATGACATATATGGCATGGCTAATTGTAAAAATAGGTCAAAAGCAAGGCCGAATAGGACCCACATGAACAAAGCACTGATCATAAGACATAACTCGGCATATAGTTTAAAATTGTATGCAATGCGTGGCTTCGATGGAGTAGTGGACGAGTTGCACAATTGAAGTAAATGCCTTTCTGTTCACGTTTAGACCGCAGGAATTCTAGTAAATAATAGACGAGTGGGTAATAAAGAAGAAACCAATCCACTTAATGGTTTTCATTAGTTAATTTATGAAATATCTATCATACACTGCCAAAATAAATATAGTATAATCATGCCATTATTTTTTAATACAATATATATATATATATATATATATATATATAAAACATATATATATATATATATATATATATATATATATACATACATGTGTTGTGTATGTGTAACTTTACCGTAAAGGGTACTTACACTATGCATTTTAGTGTAGCACTGACTTTTAATGATGATTATCTTATATTCACAAAACGCATGCATCACTGGAACCAATCTTTTGATCTAGTTGAATTTTCTACAAGGAATTCTGTACACAATACATAAATACATATCAAATAGAGAAGTGTATATTTCTTAAAGCTCATTCAATTAATAAAACTAGGATTGCCAAAAACTCATAAAGGTACAAACTTTAATTGATTGAGAAAATATAATGAAAAAATTTAGAGAAATATGTTTTAATAATGAAGGATCGATTATTGGTGTTGCACACAATGTTGGACGCAGTACTGATTCTTATTTACGTTCACATAATAACCTGTAGACCGGTTTCGTTCTTATTAGGAACTCATCACGTAATTTCCAGAATTTTCTGCGGACAGGGTTCGAACCTAAGCACGTATGCCTCGGAATCTGGTGTCTAACCACTGAGCCACCCTGTCAGTCATATAAAAATTTGCACAATATACCTAGGCGATACCACTTTGATACAGTCACTGTCAAATTTAATGTGCACCATTGAGTCCAATTTCACTGCGCCGTATCACGTAGTAAAAGAGTGAGAGAAAGAGTGTTAGAAGCGAAGTAAAGGTTTCGGCTACTGAAGGAGACTTTAGCCACTGGCGCTTTACAGCCCAATGTTCGGACAAATGGTTCACATCAGTCATGGCTGGCAAGCCATCTTAGATAAGGATAATATAGCTCCGAAATGCAACGCTGTAATCCGTAGACGTGTTTCAAATCCGTCAATAAGTGCTCATTTTTAGACAAACGAATAAGGCTCCATCAATTGCAAAAACTCAATCACGCTTTAATTACGCCTATAATCCTGCTGCCTTGTTGAGCACTATTTATTCCACCAGCGCCCGTTTGGGGAAAGACTCCAAAGGGAATGATTTTGTCAAGTCAAATGAAAATGAAAACAATCGGCACCAGAGGACCAGTCCGTCTGCTAGAATATTGCCGTGTTATTGCATGGAAATCCTGCGCGTTGTGCCACAAAATAGTTCTCAATGGCGATCTAGTTGCACATTTTTAAGAGTCGTATTTTTAATAACTGTCTTGCTTTTGTTGGCAAACATGACTGCAAGGCTGCGTTTAGTTTAAGAATGATAGTTTAATAATGAAAACTACAAGTTATCTGCATTGATTATTTTACCTATTACACATGTTGACTTGGCCTAAGCTAACGATTGTGAATAGGTAAAAGTGGCCTCGTTTCTATGTATTGCATTGAAATATCCTTCAATCTAGGCTAGATCTACCCCTACTAGATCATTAAATTTTCCTGCAATAGTAATTGCTCTAGATTTATATCTATACTATTATTATTCCATTGTTTTCATGGTTATGTGGCAATGCAGCATCAAAATTCGAATGCTGATGAATTCCGGTCCCTGATCATGAATGCAACACAGACGGAAATATAGGCATTCGATACAGTAGATTAAAGTTAATCCTAGATCCATTAAGTAGAATTAATCAGAAAATTTCACAGGACCCCGATTGCCAGAAAATTCCCGTAAAACGGACGAAGCATACCAATAGGTATGATAGGATAATTATAAACACTCATATATATATATGGTTATATCAGGCGACCATTACGAAAATGGGTTAATTCGATTCCACTTCCTTCCTGTTAGATGGTCTTCCACCTTAGGTTAACGATCACTGTGTCTAGTCTCTGGCTAGTTTACTTAATTAGCACAAACTTTGTACAGCGCTTGACACACTTGCTACCATATCGTGAAAACCAATTAAACTCTAAGTATATACTGCACAGTTCAACCGAAATCTAAGCTTTACATAAGATATGACAACTATATTCTAACTTTTCAGACAAGACTCACGCAATCGCTGCTGATATAATCATCTAAGACCCGCCCGTCATTACGTGATTAATTGTTATAGAACACACGCATAAACAAGATTGCATTTTTTGTTATTTGTTAAAACAAACACGCTAACGCTTAATGCTAGATGACAATATAAATCGGCTTAGCAATTAAAAACGCAGTTTCGGAAATATTGGATAAACCATAAATCTATTGGCTTATACAAATATATAAAGCGCTTACATTGCAGTTCGCATCAACAAAGGAATTTTCAGCAACACCAAGACGATTATTTGCTATGGTATAATCATCTTTCCAGTCTCTCATCGTAATATTTTCTAATTGTCGTACACCAGCAGACTGATTGTGAAATTTACTAAATCCGTTCGAAAGGGAATAGCGACCGGAGGCAAGCGATCTAGCCATTGGATAAGCATTTTCGTTATGCTTATTTTTAAACGCGGCACCATAAGCAGAATTAATGGGTGTTTGTGCATTCGGTTGATTGGCATAATAATCGACATTTGCAGATAGAGTTCCAGCTGCGTTGCCGAAGTAGTTACATTGATTACCATTTGGAGAGGATGGTGAGATGGGTGACATTTCAATTCTGGTCTTTGGCCAAACGGCCGCCAAACTAGATGTTTGATCTTGCCAATTTTTCACGCAAAATGGCATCCATGTCTTTAGAATAATTCTAATTAGAATTCCACAGAATAGAAACGCTGCAGCGGAAATGAATATGAATTGTGGTCTAAATGTGAATAGCACTACAAATAATCAATGAAAAAATTTCATATTAATAAAATAATAGCATAAAGTACAATAGTTATACCACAAATATTTATACAACCATTAGAAACCAAGCTTGTTACCAGAATTTTAAAACCTGACTATCTCTGTTAAGCAATACCCTATATGAAACGGAAATTAAAGTCCACGGCGCTCAATGAAAATATAAATTTAGGCACACAATTGTTTGCCAGATCTCAACTTACTACGACATTATTTCAAAAAGCATGACTATTATAAATTTTCGCAACCATTAGCAGCCACGTTTGCTATCAGCATTTGCAAACGAATTTCATTATTAGAAAAATTCACAGCGCTCAATGAAGCTAACTGAAATCCACAGCGCTCAATAAACATATTAATTAATGCACACAATTATGTGTTAGATCTCGTCTTACTATGATGTTATCACAAAGAGCATGATTTTTATAAATTTGTAAATAAATAAATAAGTGAACGCATATTATTAGCTATTACCAGAGGGTGTATCACAACACCTAATAAATTATTGCAGATATATTAGTTCTCCGAAAAAACAGTATCTAACTGTTATATAATTTATCGAATGATGTCATGATTACCGCAAAACGTAATAATAAGATATCAATCAAGGCCAGAGTGTATGGATTTGCTGGAGCAACAGGTACTGAGAAATAGTTGTAATTCTCAATTTTGTAGAACTATAGCATATCTTGAAATCCATTCTGCTGGTACAATGTACCGACTCGGCAACCATATTGTAGTTAACAGGTATTGACACAACAGCCATAGTGCTGGTGCTCTTTACAGACTACGTATATATATATATATATATATATATATATATATATATATATATATATATATATATATATATATATATATATATTGAGCGTCCAAATGTACCACATTCCTCACAAAAATATATAATGCGCCAAGGGCTTAATCCCGTATCCTACTGATGAGTCGCCAATAAGCATGAAACGAATGTGCACATGAGATTATACTTTTTGTTCAAGCTGACTTTGGTTTATCCTTCTGGTCATAACTGAACTAATTTGTTTCTAGGTTCTCAAGTCCCAATACATAATTGCATATATATTAGTTCTCCGCAACAAACAGTATCTAAATGGAAAATAATTGGCTCACAAACAATTAAACTAAAAAGTAGTTACGACTTACTTGAAATGAAACTGGAAAATGGTGCATCAGTTTTATCATTAGACGAAATAAAAAATCTGTTAGACCCATTAACACTTGAGTAATTAATTTTGCTCACCAGAAGGTTTGCAATCAAAACAGTTATCGCACAATCAATTAGGACAAACGTGGCGCCTTGCTTATGATGATCGGAAGGCACTAACCCACTAGAGCGGAATGTCGACAGAAAGTGTAACAACATTAGCAGACACTGAAGAACAAACAGGCCAGCAGTGAGTTGAAATATGATTGTTTGATCTGTTAAAGACAACTGCCGGGAAAACAAGACAAACCAATCACATCTGGCTGGCTGGCGAAGCCAGTAGTTGCGTATACGACTAACAGTTAATAAACGCGCGACAAATTTGTGAATTGGTCTAGTTTCGCGAGCAGTTACGGTGCACAGATTGTCAGCCAAACATTGCAATACTGGGCCAATACTGAGAATGGCAAACAGCAGAACACTCGCCAGGCGAAAAACTAGTTGAATCAAACCGATCCAAAAGCGTCCACTTAGAGACTTATTCTGAGCAAAATATGTGTTTCCCGTAAATGTGTTTGGAGTAGTATCACCGAGGTGGCTATTAGCATTAAAAGCTGTCGTTTTCGGCGCATGCACCCGAGCAAATAGCCTTGATCGGCGCCACCAATCTAGAAATTTCGGAAGCAGTTCATTGTCAACCTAAGAAAAAACACAAATAGAGAAAAATGTCAAAATCCTAATAAGTTGTCATACAAATAGAAACGGAAACCGAAATCAATTGCACAAAGAGCGTACGAAGATCCATGATTTGTATGGCTGGCAGTGACAATTTTATCCTCTATCTGTTTCATAAATAGTAAACTATGCACATTATAGTGTGAATTCTAAAAAGGTAGTGCCGTCAAGCACCGTTCTTCGACTTCCGTGCATGCAAGTACGACAGCAATCGATTTAACGAAGAGAAGAATCTTAGCAGTAATGTGACTGTGAAAAGCAACTGATTTGTCTCAAATTACATAAGAACAATGATAAACCTATTCGTCTTCAGCCTGAATTATAAAACAAACAATGATTTCATACTGCATCAACCAGCGCATACTACAATAAGCTGGAGTATTTTTGTTGAGTCCCGCAGTGGACAATCAAAACAAGCTACTAAAAATAGCACTGGAGTATCGGCTCAAAGACCAGAAGGCTAAACATAAGATTTTGACGTAGTAGCAAACTCATATCATACTCGTTGCAAAGTTAATAATAACAATGCCAATTTACAATCTTAAAACAACGGGCGTTTCGAATGTAATGGATAACTGTTTCGAAGACGTCGCAAATAGCCATGTTCACATGCATGAGTTCTAGAGATAAGTTATAGGAAGATGATTACCAAGCCTATTTACTGTGCACTGAAAAAACGCTAAAATACATATGAACCGCTGACCGTATTTGATAGTCGCCGTGTGACACGTAATTCTAAGAAAATTTGATCTATTTCCTCATGGAACTTAAAGACGTTTGCCTCGTGTCAAAAGCAGTGTTTGACAGATGGTATACTGCCCAAGCGCGGTACTCAAAATGATTTTCTACAGCCCTGCAAAATGTCTCTGACTAGGACCTAGCTCAAATGAAAAGGGGATTGTACGCCCGTCTTCATGGTTTTCCTTAAATTTGTAGACTAGAAATAAACAATATATTTAATAGTTAGATACGGTTTGTTGCGGAGAACTAATATATATGCGATTGTGTATCATGTGTTGCGCACCTAATAACAAATTATTTTAAACTTATGTGCACAAAAGTTCCAACACTATGTCTGTTGTTTCAGTACTTGTTACCAAACTATAGTTGGCGAATAGGTCACCAGTAAGCCCGAAACCAATGTGAACATGATATTATACCATTCGTTCATACTGTCTTTGGCTTATTCTTTCGCTCATATTTGAACTAATTTTTACAAGGCGCGCAACATCTCATACACAATAACCAATATATTGACCAAAACAATCCAATTTTTTCTCCAAGCAACTGTCAATATTCTTTCCTAATATTCGTGCAGCGAGTCTTCATGAAATCTATGCATTCATTGGAATAACAGAAATCTCTCCCGATACCACACGAAACCGGATCTGGAGAAAAATGCACGAGCCGACCATTTCTATCTGGCCGCAATTCGATCAATCAACACCTTTTAAACGAATTTTGAAGCGTCACCTGCGCTGGTTGGTGAACTGTTTGGAAAAGCAAACTACACGTCAAGATTACTAGTCTACCGAGACAACCCCGGCTGGAACCTGAAAAGATTTAGACCAATCATATCTTGCTCGGATACTATTATTCTCGCTATCGATCTCTTGATCACGCTGCATCGCACTTTCACTATCGAGAAGACTTTCGTATAAGCAAAAATCATGGGATTTTAGTGGCAAATAGGACAAGGTAGAGGTCATTAAATTTTGCCTTAATGACACAGGCTCCTCTGGAACGCGCCGTGAATACATCTAAATATCTGTTCATGTATTTATCCATGCACGAAGTTGTTAAGGATACGCCCGTCTTCATGGTTTTCCTTAAATTTGTAGACTAGAACTAAACAATATATTTAATAGTTAGATACGGTTTGTTGCGGAGAACTAATATATATGCGATTGTGTATCATGTGTTGCGCACCTAGTAACAAATTATTTTAAACTTATGTGCACACAAGTTCCAACACTATGTCTGTTGTTTCAGTACTTGATACCAAACTATAGTTGGTGACTAGGTCACCAGACTTTCGTATAAGCAAAAATCATTGGATTTAAGTGGCAAATAGGACAAGGTAAAAGTCATTAAATTTTGCCTTAATGACACAGGCTCCTCTGGAACGCGCCGTGAATAGATCTAAATATCTGTGCATGTATTTATCCATGTACGAAATTGTTAAGGATATATATGTCATTGTACACAGAGAGATGCTGAATGTATGAGTGTATGTTATCTTAACATTAGTTAAATAACCAAATGACTTGTCTAAATATGATGAACTACTTGAATTCATAACAATGTTTACTCGATACTCCTTGTAAACTATTGAAACGTGAAACATATAGATCTAAACATAAATGAGCGAAGTGATACATATCAGCAATGAATTTTAGAGATGTATAGGTAATTGTACTTATCTGATTATAAAATAGTTTACTCAGGAAGAATAACGAATAACTAACGTTGACATCCGTAAACGTATTTTTGGATCTGACAATAAGTGCTCGTCGTTAGAAAAACAAATAAAGCTCCATCAACTCCGTTGGCTCGGTCACGTTTTGTGTATGACCTCATTTCGATTAAACAAGGTGGGCAGATTCTGACATGACAGAAACAATTGAAGTTACTTCCATCCAAATTTGGTAGTATAGGACCCACTCGTCTGCCTGGATGGGGTCCTCGTGCGCATCATAGTTCTTGGATAAAAAGCCTTAGCTATATGGCATCCAATCGAGCTCAGTGGCGATCTTGTTACAGATGTCTAGTAGAATCATCTTCGTAACTTTTTTTCTTAGTAGGGCATAGTTACCTGCGAGGTTTGGTTTTTTATGACGTGCTACAGTGAAATCCGCAAGGAAGCTGTATTGCTGATGTCGCCTTGCCCGAATGCTAACTTGGCCATACTGGTGTTGTGTAGAGGTTTAGTTGGCCTCATTTCTGTGAGTTATCCAGATAAACATACTCAAAGTAACAAGGTATTCCTTCTCGCTCTCGTAAATCTCACTAATAATTTGTCTTAATTCATTTATATACTTTTTCACTCCTTATGGTTATATGGTTATAAGGTCGCAACTTGCATTTCACTGTCAAATTTCGCTCAGCCAAGTCACCCCTACGCCTTCGCAATAGCAACTCTAATTAAATTCCATCATAATCCCAATATATTTAACAAAATCTCTTTTCCAAAGCCACTAGTATATTAAACGCACAACCTACAGAAGCTTAACTCCTACCCCAGCACGAATTTAAGAAGACGGTTCACATATACCACTAACAAATTCATGTGAAAACACTGGATGCGTAACTGATTCCCACTTCACTCGTAATACTACTTTTATCCCAAGGATTAAAACTAGTTTTGGCGAGCTATTATTCTTGCCTAGTCTCCAAATAAGACAACTCGCCTTAGATTATAACGTCACATATGGTTATCCAAATACTATTTACTATTTCTGTTAACTGCTTACAACTATTAATTACTTTGCCATACATTTTCTCAACGAATTCTCCTCATTTTAATTCAGCTAACTATCAGAAACTAGAAAAATATTATGAAGTCTGACGGTCAATATTTCAATCTGTTTTTACCGTCTTCCAATTTCGTTCAACTTAAGGCAATAAATCATGCACACGACACTGATATTTATTCTTGTCAGATGGCAGAAAATCTCTCATTGATATTCTGACTTTATCGGCCTCAATGTAGTTGATACATAATTAATTAAAATAGATTTCTCCTCAGATCGAACACGAAGTTGATGGAAGGGTTTCTATTTCACAACTCCCATCGGCTTTAACGTTAAATACTTTGCTTGCCACTATTTAATTAAACTTTACATATCCCTACTTTTTACTTTAATCTTATTTCAATTGTTTGGCCAGATTGCCTTTGTTGCCAAATAAAAATTTATTAGTATTATTCAAATCGATGAATTTAATTCAAACTATATATTATATGATTGCTTCTGTATTTGTCATTAATTGAAAAGAAATTCATCAATCGTATCACAATGTAGCATAAAGTTGAAGGAAATAAATTTTACAAATTGCAATTAAAATTTTACAAAACACATTTGTAATATAGGGTGTTGCTGCATGCGCAAATTGAATACTGGTTACATAATCAAATAGTTCTTAATCGCAATTACAATTATTTGCATGTATGAAATGGGAGGCTTTTGCATTGGATTTAAAATAGAGATTAACAAACAAAGAAATAAATTACTTCATGTAAACGGCCAGCAACTTTTCCCTTACAGGATAAACAGAGAGGATACTGAAGCTCAATATGTTGTTTAAAAGAGCGATATTTTACTTCCCAGCCTTCATCTTCACCAGGATCATAATCCGAAATAGCCTTTATTTTGAGTTCTTGATTTTTATAACATTCCTCACAAAGTACATTAGATTTGGAATCAAACTGATGTTTCTAAAATTTAATAGGCCTCAACTTACTTTTTCAGTAGGCTTATTAAGAAAATTCATATATTGAGCAGAAATTGTACGGTTATAATCTCCATCTTCATTAAACCCATTATATTGATCACAAAATTTGCAGGTAAAGCTATTAAAGTCACTCGAATCGACATATTGAGAAGAGTGGCAGAACCAACATTGTACAGCACAGTCACTTGGGGATACAGATTTACCATTTCGGCTCCGAGAACCAAAGATAACTGATTTCGTTTTACTGATTAAATTCAGCATAACTCATAAATCACCCGAAACACTGTACATCAACAAAAATACTCAGAGAACAAGTCAAGATAAGCTAAGCACGTGAAAAACGAATAAAATCTAGATAAGTCAATTTTACATATATACATATATATTTCTGCTTTATCATTAGATCACATAATATTGCTAAAAATTTATTACGTCAAAAATACTAATAAAAATAATAAATTTAAAGAATTTGATTTACTACGGTAAAACTAAAACAAGTATTTATATAAAATACAACAAATATTCTAAAACCGTAGAAATGAAAGGCGCTCGTGAAATACAAAAATAGTAGCCTGTGTAAAACGTCCAAGCTTCAAGTAAATGCCGTAAGACAATTATAAAGTTTTGATGTGCTTAGACAGCTGAGAGTAGTACTTTTTATGGCCTTTATTGGGGCCGGAATTGCGTTCTCAGGCATATTGTAGAGACCCCAAACCTATTGTTATCTGAGAACCCCATAGATGCCAGATCGTGATCAGTCTTTAATTGTATAATAGAATCTGACAAGCTTGTTCTCTCATTCACATCTATTTAATTCATACCTGCCATATCTTGAGCTAATTTGCTAATGTCCTCAAACTTAAGATTAGCTTCCATGTCGATCGTACTTAATTATAAATTTGATTCTTAATGTTAGGCAATCTGAATATGTAACCTTTTACGTTGCAAAAACCCGAACAAATAACCTGGAAAGAAATAGACGTGAGAAGCAGAATTATAAAATTACCTGTTATAGAACGTGCCTAATATGTACAATGAAAAATAAGGCAATGTGTTAGCAGGAATATATTAGGGATATCGAGTAAACGTAAAATGGAAAAAATGAAATAAATGCAGCACACTGAGGATATAACAACCAGTCACGTATAGACAACCGAAACTGAAACTGCGCAAAATTCAAAGTATATATACTGTCAAGTATTTAAACAAATGTGGGGGAAGATAATAATAATAATAATAATAATAATAATAATAATAATAATAATAATAATAATAATAATAATAATAATACATTTATTTGGCATCAAAGGCCAACTGGCCCGACCATTGAAATAACAAATCAAGGGTAGGATATGTGGAGGTGAATGGAATTGTGATTAGCAAAGTATTTAATAGCAGGGGGAGGGGTTGATGAAGGGAAAAGTTATCATTAACATTAAGATAGTTCAATCTGGTGAAAAAAAATAAAAACGAAGTTCCATTTGACTAGACAAGATCAATTGAATATAGTCCATGAAGTGTCAGAGCATCTAGGCGGGGTGGGTTGGGTCCGGACAGATGAGTTCAAGTGTGAGATCGAAAACAATGGCGGACCGGAGGCAGACGCTGACCAATAGAGTCCATTGTCGTGGAGATTGAGTTGATAGAGTATTGCATAGACCTGGATGGAATCTGCTGGATTGAAGCGAATGAGTCTTGCAGGGGTCGCAGGCATCCGTAGAACGAGGTTGTGATTGAAGGAAGACGAGGCGGAGTCGATGTCCGAAGCAAACCGTTTGTGGATCGGTAGGGCTGTTGAGTTTCCGGTCTTCCGCTGAAACAAGAAAGAAAAGAAAGAAGATATTTCCTCCGACAAAATTAGTGTGACAATAATTAATAAATTTAAACCACCTTGGCTGATTTAAACGAATTTTATTTGTAAAGAAATTATTCGTTTATTTTGCAGAATTTTCTTTGTTTAAATACTTGACTGTATATATACATTGAATTGTGCGCAATTTCAGTTTTCGGTTATCTAAACGTGATTGGTTTTTACTTGCTCGGTGTGCTGCATTTATTTCATTTCGTCCATTTTACGTTTACTCGATATCCACACTATATTCCTGCTAATACTGTCTTACATTTTACTTTCGTACACATTGAGGACGTTCTGGAACAGGTAATTTAATAATTCTGTTTTTCACGTCTATTTCTTTCCAGATTATTTTTTCGGGTGATTTGGAACGTGAAAGGTTTCAAATTCCGATTGCCTAACATTAAGTATCAAATTAATAATTAAATACGATCTACATGGAAGCTAATCTTAAGTTTGAGTACACAAGCAAGTTTGCTCAAGATATGGCAGGTATGAATTTAACAGATATGAATGAAAGCTCAAGCTTGTCAGATTCTATTATACACTTAAAGACTGATCACGATCTGACATATACAAGGTTCTCAGATAACAGAAGGTATGGAGCCTCTACAATATTTGGCGATCGCGCCAGTCCAAGAATATTCTGTCTATCGCCTTATAGATCCGAAAAACACTCAAGTTGGGTCGGGGATGCCCAAATGATATTTAGCGCTTATAATATCGTAAACCCTATGGAGAAATTTGTTGCAGCATGGATGGCATTGCCTGAGAATTTCCGAAACACCTTGGAAAATTTCAGAGACAGAACTGTACAATGCATTTGAGATATTAATGACCGAAATCCAACAAATGTGTAAATTTTTACGCTTAGAAAAGATGGGGCTTCAACTACCATCAGAGTTTTATGAACGCCTTTGTACGAAAGCTTCCAGGTTGAATATATCCAGAGATGTGGTAAATTCTATTTTTAAAGCTGAGCTACTATCCAGGCTTAGAACCACATTAGAAGTATTTGACACAATGAGTATTGATTGGCCAACTAAACTCAGAGGGCTAGCAGGAACCACAAGTACATGCTGTAACGGCAGATTCTGTCATGGTGCAGCCAATTTGGGCAAATACCGAAACTTACCTGACGATACAAGAAACCTTGCGTTACTTATGTAGAGAATTTGCTAGTATACGACGAGACATATCTCAACTTCAGAGTCAGGAAAGATATACTAGACCTCTAGAGTGTCACTCGCGTCAACGCTTCGATGGGCCACGCGGTTGGTGTAAGACATATTGCGAATACGGACGAAGTGCAGAGTGCCAAGGTGAGAATTGTATATACCCGCGGTTAGTTGGACCCAGATGGAAAGGAAGCACTAAACCGGTAGAGAGAAATCCATCTCTGAGAAAAGAATAAAACCCCCTAGTAGGAGCCGTAGGGGGTTTCCATTGCAAAAGCTCCCAGATAAGGCTTTAAAAGGCATACTTAAGGCAAAAGTTAAAAATGCGACAAGACCAAATAGCACCGATACAGAGGGCAAGAGTGTCAGATTCTTAATAAGTGGAGATCTGAAAAACATTGCCGGATTATCCAACAACAAATTCATTATTAATGATGAATTATTTGGACTGGAATTTCTCATCGATACGGGTGCTGATGAAGCATAGTTAGGTCAGACGTGGTGGAAGCAGATTGCCCCACATTTGATTATCAACTATGGGCCGCAAACGGTAGTCCGATATGAGTCAAAGGGATGAAAAATATGTCGTTGGCGTTACGCCAAAAATCTTCTTTTACCTAGAATTGTTTCGTAGCCGATGTTAAGGACCATATCATTGGGATGGATTTCTTGACATATTTCAAAGTGACATTAGATCCCAAAGCTTTGACTATCGCAGAAGGCGTAGGGATGTCAACAAATACTGAGTCTAACACATCGGCAGTTAGAACAGTTCTTTTACCCTGTCCAACGGTCGCACATAACTTTGCCGATATCATTGAGAAGCACCTAACAGTGTTTCAGCCTTTCAGTGCCAAATGGACAGGATTGAAGACAGGAGTAGAACACCAAATAGAATTGGTGGCTCCGTTGCCTTGTTCACCAAAGGCTCAACCATTGGCACAACAAAAGCAACAATTTGCTGCGTCTAAATTTCACCAATTGCGCGAAATGAGAATTTGTAGAAGGTCGAATTCCAATTTTGCTTCCCCAATAGTGGTAGTTCCAAACATGAATCTGAACAATGGAGGGTTTGTAGAAATTATCGTCTATTAAACTCAGTGACGAAGAGTGACTTTTATCCTCTCCCTAACCAGAGTACTTTACTCCGAGATAAAATCGGATATGAGGCTTATTCAACTTTAGATCTCAAGAAAGCGTACTATCAGATACCAATGGAGAAAAGTTCGATACCACTCACCGCAGTCAGATTTCCAGGAGGGGGATCGCATGAATTTCTTCGAATGCCGTTTGGTTTGAAAAATGCCAGTCAGACATTCCAGGGTTTGGCTGAAGAAATCCTTCAGAATTGTCCATTTTCGAGAGTGTATATAGACTACATAATAATTTTTAGTCGCTCACAAAATGAACATCGTACGCGTTTGGAAACGATTTTGACCAGGCTGGAACAATATGGATTAGTGGTCAAACCTAATAAGAGTAACATCGGATGCTCTTTATTTAATATCGTGTTCATATACTTTCCAAAAACGGAATTAAACCTCTGGAAGATATAATCCAAGCTATTAAAGATGTAACGGAGCCCGGAACGTACGCCAGTTGCGAAGGTTCTTGGGTATGACCAGCTATTACCGTTGATTATTTCCAGATCTCGCCGGAATTCTAGGATCGTTGACACACCATCTCACTCGTGAAAAGTGCACGATCAAGATGTCTTGGCCTATAATCCTGAATCCAGAAGACCGAGAAAAATTCCAAAAGGCAAAGGAAACGCTAAGTGACATAAACACACTAGCACCTGTATATTGGGAGAAACCATTATAGCTAATCTCAGATGTCTCAGTTGTTGCAATAGGGGCAGTGCTAAAGCAAAGTGATCAAGACATAGTAAGACCGATTCGGTTTTATAGCCGTAAGCTTAATGATCGAGAAAAACGTTATGATACGTTTGGTAAAGTGCTTCTAGCAGTGTATGACGTAGTACTACATTTTGATCATTTCGTAGACGGTCATAAATTTAAGTTATTGACTGATCATAAGCTGTTGATCAGTATACTTGATAAAACAGCGAGGCTTAATTACTCTTGTAGAGTAAATTTCGAAATAACCCGGTTATCAGAGTTCGATTTCACTGTGGCTGATATTGCTGGTAAAGAGAATGTGGTAGCCGACGCACTTAGCAAACCGAATGAAGCCGATGTCGAGATGATATTTCAAGGGCCATTGACCAATCCAGATGATTCTATGAATGATTTAGTCATTCACATCGAGGAAGCGCAAAGATAGGATCCCTTTACGCTAGTCTTGTCCAAAAGACCAGGATATATTCGCAAGCTCTTGAGTTATGCGAAACGTCCAGAAGTTAAACACGACCATATGTACCGTTGGAGTTACGGGCTAAAATTATCCAAGTATTACACGACATGAGACATCCATCCATAAAAGCCATCATTCGATTAGTTAATGACAGATACGTATGGCCGCACATGCCTAAAGACATACGGGTATGGGTAAGAGCCTGTGCCAAGTGTCAAACGTGTAAAGTGTGGAGACTTACCAGAACCGAGATATAGAATATTGGGATACCAATTGGACGGTTCAGACACGTACATATAAACATTGTCGAAATACCTGAGGTCAATGGCCACAAATATTTGCTAACTGTGGTAGATTGATTTAGTCGCCAATTTGAAGTAGCGATTGTAAAAGATATGACAGTGCAAGAAGTCTTGTTCGCGTTCCTACATAATTGCATATCGCTTTATTGTGTTCCCGAAAATGACACTAGTGATCGCGGTAGTCAATTTATGTCAGAGCTTTTCGAAAGATCTCTCAATATCATGGGAACAAATGTATTGCATACTAGCGCATACAACCCACGGGCTAATGGGATGGTAGAAAGGCTGCATCGTGAACTGAAAGCTGCGTTAAGGTGTACTTGTGGAACAACCTGGATACACGATCTTCCTATAGTACTACTCGCCATGCGCAAAAGATATAGGGCACAGTTAAAACTTCAATAGCGGAATTGGTTAACCATGAACTATTAAATTTTAGGTTTTGCGAACCTAGTAACAAATTAGTTCAGTTGTGACCAGAAGGATAAACCAAAGGCAGCATGAACGGAAAGTATAATCTCATGCACATTCGTTTCGTGCTTACTGGCGACTCATCAGTAGGAGCCGGTATTACGCCCTTTAACCACTATATATTTGGTAGAAGAATGTGGAATAATAGGACGGTACAATCTCCTAGACGAATGTGTAAACCTGTAATAGTGAAGCTAACATAATCTGAAGTCAACGACAATGCAACTTCAATGCTAACTCACACTATATAATATATATACCGAGTCTGTAAAGGATACTAACACTATGGCTATTGTGTTAGTAACCGATACCTTTTTGAAATCGATGAGTACAGGATACTAACACTATGGCTTCCGAGTCGGTACATGATACCAACCTGATGGATATAAATTTATGCTAAAGTTCACCCAAATTGAGAATTACATCAATTTCCGAACACCTGTTACTCCAGTTAAACCATACACTCTGGCCTTCATCGATATCAGTTATCACATTTCGCGGTAAGCATGACATCATTCAATTCAATATATTACAGTTACACACTGTTTGTTGCGAAGAACTAATATATATGCAAGTATGTATTAGGTTTTGCGAACCTAGTAACAAATTAGTTCAGTTGTGACCAGAAGGATAAACCAAAGGCAGCATGAACGGAAAGTATAATCTCATGCACATTCGTTTCGTGCTTACTGGCGACTCATCAGTAGGAGCCGGTATTACGCCCTTTAACCACTATATATTTGGTAGAAGAATGTGGAATAATAGGACGGTACAATCTCCTAGACGAATGTGTAAACCTGTAATAGTGAAGCTAAAATAATCTAAAGTCAACGACAATGCGACTTCAATGCTAACTCACACTATATAATATATATACCGAGTCTGTAAAGGATAGTCGCCAGTAAGCACGAAACGAATATGCATGAGATTATACTTTCCGTTCATGCTGCCTTTGGTTTATCCTTCTGGTCACAACTGAACTAATTTGTTACTAGGTTCGCAAAACCTAATACATACTTGCATATATATTAGTTCTTCGCAACAAACAGTATTTAACTGTAATATATTGAATTGAATGATGTCATGCTTACCGCGAAATGTGATAACTGATATCGATGAAGGCCAGAGTGTATGGTTTAACTGGAGTAACAGGTGTTCGTAAATTGTTGTAATTCTCAATTTGGGTGAACTTTAGCATAAATTTATATCTCATCAGGTTGGTATCATGTACCGACTCGGAAACCATAGTGTTAGTATCCGGTACTCATCGATTTCAAAAGAGGTATCGGTTACTAACACAATAGCCATAGTGTTAGTATCCTTTACAGACTCGGTATATATATTATATAGTGTGAGTTAGCATTGAAGTCGCATTGTCGTTGACTTCAGATTATGTTAGCTTCACTATTACAGGTTTACACATTCGTCTAGGAGATTGTACCGTCCTATTATTCCACATTCTTCTACCAAATATATAGTGGTTAAAGGGCGTAATACCGGCTCCTACTGATGAGTCGCCAGTAAGCACGAAACGAATGTGCATGAGATTATACTTTCCGTTCATGCTGCCTTTGGTTTATCCTTCTGGTCACAACTGAACCAATTTGTTACTAGGTTCGCAAAACCTAATACATACTTGCATATATATTAGTTCTTCGCAACAAACAGTATGTAACTGTAATATATTGAATTGAATGATGTCATGCTTACCGCGAAATGTGATAACTGATATCGATGAAGGCCAGAGTGTATGGTTTAACTGGAGTAACAGGTGTTCGGAAATTGATGTAATTCTCAATTTGGGTGAACTTTAGCATAAATTTATATCCATCAGGTTGGTATCATGTACCGACTCGGAAGCCATAGTGTTAGTATCCGGTACTCATCGATTTCAAAAAGGTATCAGTTACTAACACAATAGCCATAGTGTTAGTATCCTTTACAGACTCGGTATATATATTATATAGTGTAAGTTAGCATTGAAGTTGCATTGTCGTTGACTTCAGATTATGTTAGCTTCACTATTACAGGTTTACACATTCGTCTAGGAGATTGTACCGTCCTATTATTCCACATTCTTCTACCAAATATATAGTGGTTAAAGGGCGTAATACCGGCTCCTACTGATGAGTCGCCAGTAAGCACGAAACGAATGTGCATGAGATTATACTTTCCGTTCATGCTGCCTTTGGTTTATCCTTCTGGTCACAACTGAACTAATTTGTTACTAGATTCGCAAAACCTAATACATACTTGCATATATATTAGTTCTTCGCAACAAACAGTATTTAACTGTAATATATTGAATTGAATGATGTCATGCTTACCGCGAAATGTGATAACTGATATCGATGAAGGCCAGAGTGTATGGTTTAACTGGAGTAACAGGTGTTCGGAAATTGATGTAATTCTCATTTTGGGTGAACTTTAGCATAAATTTATATTCATCAGGTTGGTATCATGTACCGTCTCGGAAACCATAGTGTTAGTATCCTGTACTCATCGATTTCAAAAAGGTATCGGTTACTAACACAATAGCCATAGTGTTAGTATCCTTTACAGACTCGGTATATATATTATATAGTGTGAGTTAGCATTGAAGTTGCATTGTCGTTGACTTCAGATTTTGTTAGCTTCACTATTACAGGTTTACACATTCGTCTAGGAGATTGTACCGTCCTATTATTCCACATTCTTCTACCAAATATATAGTGGTTAAAGGGCGTAATACCGGCTCCTACTGATGAGTCGCCAGTAAGCACCAAACGAATGTGCATGAGATTATACTTTCCGTTCATGCTGCCTTTGGTTTATCCTTCTGGTCACAACTGAACTAATTTGTTACTAGGTTCGCAAAACCTAATACATACTTGCATATATATTAGTTCTTCGCAACAAACAGTAAGTAACTATTAAGTTTGCCTGGAGATCTTCTAATAGAAACTCCAAGTTGTCTTGATTGGGCTTCTAGTTATGTAGATTGGTTCGTAGGATCACTTAGAGATAAGATGTGTCGTTTGTCTCCGACCAAGACTAGAAAAGCAAAAACTAAGTTCTATGTGTCCTCTGATCTAAGATTAGCTTTGCATGTGGATGTAACTAATGAAAATAGGAAGAATTGCCTGACACCATTTTACAAAGGACCATATAAGGTCAAGAGAATGATTGACAAAAATGTCATCCTAGGGGTAAATGGTACTGAGGATTGTGTTACTCTGGATCATTGAATTTCCCAGTTTATCTGGTTAGACGATAGGACTGAATTATGAGATGAGTTGAATGACTATCGTTCCTTGGACGAATCTGATGTGTGCAATCCAAAAGTTCTGGCGTTGTACCCTTCCAGAACGAGTTGTGCATAATGGCGCCCCTGAAGTCGGCATCGCGCTCTGTAAGTTGTCACTGGTTCTTCTACTTCGCCTGGTATTGACAGAATGTTTTCATAATGTAACTCGGTAGAATAAGATTTTGATATATTTGACAACGCGTCTTCTGGGATTTGCTGCTTTTTGTTATGTGCCTGCATTCTTTAGATCAAGTTTGCGAGCTTGAAGTAAACACCAATCCCATTGTATTTAATCAGTCGTCGAACAACGTAACAAAACTACCGCCAGCCGCAACGCACTGACGCGTTTCGACCTTCCATGATCATCATCAGAGTACGACGGCAAACTGACTATCAAGGATCAAACCGCATTGAATATATATGGAAATCAAATTTCGATATGCGGCTCTCACCCCTAGCAGTCTCGCATACATTGAACTTGACTGGAAATATCGGCTGCACAATTTCTATGCAGTCATGAACATTAACTAAAGAATTGTTACCACCACCCGCGCAATCAATTATTGTTTAAATGTGCCTGCATGTTTGGATTGAACACATCAGATTCGTCAATGGAACGATGGTCATTCAACTCATCTCATAATTTAGTCCTATCGACTAACCAGATAAACTGGGGAATGCAACGATCCAAAGTAACACAATCCTCAATACCATTTACCTCTATGATGACATTTTTGTCAGTCATTCTCTTGACTTTATATGGTGCTTTGTAAAATCGTATCAGGCAATTCTTCCTATTTTCATTAATTACATTCACATGCAAAGCCGATCTTAGATCAGAGGACACATGGAACTTGGTTTTTGCTTTTCTAGTCTTGGTCGGAGCCAAACGATACATGTTATCTCTAAGTGCTCCTACAAACCAATCTACATAACTAGAAGCCAAATCAAGACTACTTGGGGTTTCTATTAGAAGATCTCCAGGCTACCTTAATGGTTCTTGGTAAACCAATTCCGCTATTAAATTTTCTAACTGTGCCCTGTATCTTTTGCGCATGGCGAATAGTAATAAAGGAAGATCGTGAATCCAGCTTGTTCCACTAGTACACCATAACGCAGCTTTCAGTTCACGATGCAGCCTTTCTACCATCTCATTAGCTCGTGGGCTGTATGCGCTAGTATGCAATACATTTGTTCCCATGATATTGAGAGATATTTCGAAAAGCTCTGACATAAATTGACTACCGCGATCACTAGTGTCATTTTCGGGATCACCGTAAAGCGATATGCAATTATGTAGGAACGCGAAAAAGACTTCTTGCACTCTCATATCTTTTACAATCGCTACTTCGAATTGACGACTAAATCAATCTACCATAGTTAGCAAATATTTATGGCCATTGACCTCAGGCATTTCGAAAATGTCTTTATGTACCTGTCTGAACCGTCCAGTTGGTATCCCAATATTCTGTTTCTCGGTTCTGGTAAATCTCCACACTTTACACGTTTGACACTTGGCACAGGCACTTACCCATACCCGTATGTCTTTAGACAAGTGCGGCCATACGTATCTGTCATTAATTAATCGAATGGTGGCCTTTATGGATGGATAATTTTGTTCCGTAACTCCAACTGCACATATGGCCGTGTTTGATTTCTGGACGTTTCGCATAACAACCACTTGCCACTTAGGAGCTTGTGAACATATCCTGGTCTTTCGGACAAGGCTAACGTAAAAGGATCAAATCCTTGCGCTTCCTCGATTTGACTTAGTAAATCGTTCATAGAATCATCTAGATTCTTCAATGGACATTGAAATATCAGCTCGACATTGGTTTCATTCGGTCTGCTAAGT
Organism: Eudiplozoon nipponicum; assembly: GCA_029291075.1. Lineage (NCBI taxonomy): Eukaryota > Metazoa > Platyhelminthes > Monogenea > Mazocraeidea > Diplozoidae > Eudiplozoon > Eudiplozoon nipponicum. The sequence continues at coordinate 40,244 of JAQBSW010000895.1, read as the reverse complement.
GCATCGGCTACCACATTCTTTTTGTCAGCAATATGAGACACAAAGAAATAGATTTCTGCTAACCAGGTTATTTGAGAATTTACTCTACGAAAGTAATTAAGCCTCGCTGTTTTACCATGTTTACTGATCAACGGCTTATGATCGGTCAATAACTTAAATTTATGACCATCTAAGAAATGCTCAAAATGTAGCACTTCGGCATACACTGCTAGAAGCACTTTACCAAAAGTATCATAGCGTTTTTTCTCGATCATGAAGCTTTCGGCTATATAACCCAGTCAGTCTTACTAGTGTGGTTATGCCACTTAGCATCTCCTTGGCCCTCTGGAATTTATTTTGGTCTTTCTGTCTTATGTTGATAGGCCACGACTTCTTGGTCGTGCTCTTTCAAGTGTGAGGGGCGTGTTAGTGATCCTAAAATTACGGCTAAACCCGGAATGAATCGTCGGTAATTGCTGATCATGTCTAAGAACCTTCGCAACTGGCTCACGGCCCGGGGCTCTGTTACGTCCATGATGGCTTGGATTTTATCTTCCAAATGTTTAGCTCCGATTTTGGAAAGTACTAGTCCAAGATAATTAACTGAAGAGCTTCCGATGTTGCACTTATTGGGTTCAACAACTAATCCATATTGTTTCAGCTTGGTCAAAACCGTTTCCAAATGCTTACAATGCTCATCACTTAATCGACTAAAATTAATTATGTCGTCTATGTACACCCTCGCAAATGGACAATTCCAAAGAACTTCTTCATCCAAACGCTGGAATGTCTGACTGGCATTCTTCAACCCAAAAGGCATTCGAGGGAATTCGTGCCATCCCCCGCCTGGAAATCCGACTGCGGTGAGTGGCATAGAACTTTACTCCATTGGTTTCTGATAGTACGCTTTCTGGAGATCTAAAGTTGAATAAACGTCATATCCCAATATGTCTTGGAGCAGAGTACTCTGGTTATAGATAGGATAAGAATCACCCTTCGTCACTGAGTCTAATAGACGATAATTTCTACAAACCCTCCATTGTTCCGGTTCAGGTTTGGAACTAACAATATTGGGGAAGCAAAATTGGAATTCGACCTTCTACAAATACCCATTTCGCGTAATTGGTGAAATTTAGACGCAGCAAATTGTTGCTTGTGTTGTACCAATGGTTGAGCCTTTGGTGAACAAGGCAATGGAGCCACCAATTCTATTTGGTGTTTTAATCCTGTCTTCAATCCATTTCTCTTAGCACTGAAATGTTGAAACAATGCAAGGTGTTTCTTGATGATGTAGGCATAGTCATTTGCGACCATGGGACGTGGTAAATGGACTGTCCTAACTGCCGAAGTGTTAGACTCAGTTTGTGTCATTACCCCTATGCCTTCTGCGATAGTCCTAGTTTTGGGATCTAGAGTCAGTTTGAAGTAAGTCAAGCAATCTATCCCAATGAAATGGCCCTTGACATCAGCTACCAGAAAATGTCACGTAAAAGAAGTTTTCTGTCCTAAGGTTACCGACAATTATTTCATCCCCCTACCTCGTACAGGACTACCATTAGCGGCCCATAGTTGATAATCAAATGTGGGGCAATCTGCTTCCAACACATGTGACCTAACTAGGCTTACTTTAGCACATTTGTCGATGAGAAAATCCAGTCCAGTTTATTCATCTCTATTGATTAATTTATTGCTGGACAGTCCGGCAATGTTTTCAAAATCTCCGCTTAGGAAGAACCTAACCCTCCTGCTGCCTGTTTCAGTGCTCGTTGATATGGTCGCATCTTTTGCTTTCGCCTTAAGTATGCCTTTTAAATGCATATATGGGAGCCTTTTCAATGCAACTCTCCGTACGGCTCCTACTAGAAAAGTTTTACAATTTTCCCGCTGAGGTGTGCCTCTCCTGTGTCTTCCTTTCCTTATAGTCCACCTAAACAAGGGTATATGCACTTCTCTCCTTGGCACTCGGAACTTCGTCCATATTCATGATGTGCCTTAGACCATCCGCGCGGCTCATCGAAGCGGTGACGCGAGTGACTCCCTCGACATCTAGTATTTCTATCCTGAAACTGAAGTTGCAAAATAGCTCTCGCCTTATCGTGCATTTTTCGATATATACTTGTAACTTCTCTTCATAATTAACGTACACTTTCTTTTAGTGCCAGGATTGTTTCGGTATCTGCCCTACCTGACTGCACCATAACATAATCTGCTGTTAAAGTATGCACCTGCGTTTCCTGCTGTTTGTACACTCCATCTATTCCTCTGCGTTTACTTGGCCAATCAACATTTATTGTTGTAAATACTTCTAAAGTGACTCTAAGCGTGGATGGTAGCTCAGCTGTAAAAATAGTATTCACCATATCTCTAGATATATTAACCCCTGAAGCTTCGCACAAAGGTGTTCATAAATAACTGATGGTAGATGACGCCCTAACTTTTCTAGGCGTAATAATTCGCACATTTCTGCCGACTTACCAGGCTGATATCTCTGCTGAATTTCGGCCATTAGCAACTGAAATGCATTATACGGTTCTCCTGCAACAGTTCTGTTTCAAAAGTAATCCAAGTTGCTTCTGAATTTCTCTGGTAATACCATTCATGCTGCAGCAAATTTCTCCATAGGGTTTACAATCTGGTAAGGTTTGAATAGCATTTGGGCACCCTCGGCCCAAATTGAATGTTTTTCGGATTTATACGGTGGTAGACTGAATATTTTTGGACTGGTGCGGTCGCCATATTTTGTAGAGACTCCAAATCTTTTAGTTAATGAGAACCCCAGAGATGCGAAATCGGTTTCAGTTCTAATACACCTATTTGAGTCTGATATGCTAATTTTCTCGTCCAAATATATTAAGTTCAAGCTTACAATATCATGAGCTAATTTGTCAGTGTCCTCGAACATAAATTTAGCTTCCATATTAATCAATCTTAAATATATATTTGATGATTTTTTACTAGGCAACGGACTGTGTACTTCTTACGTAACAATACAACCGAATCAATAATCTGGAAAGAAATAAGACGCAAAAAACAGAATTATTAAATTACCTGTTTCAGAACGCTCCCAATATGTACTCTTCAAAAGATAAATATTATAGGAGTTTTATTGTAACAAGCGGCTCTGCGTTACAACCCAACGTTGTTCGATTTTGACAAACACAGTGCTCTATAAGATCAAATTATCTAACTCTGTTCTTATACAATATTTCTCTGTTAGTTTCAAGCAGTTTTAATTGAGATTTCTTGAACTGCAATTTTATTTGTAATTAATAGGGTTTTTATGAAATAGACAGAACCGCGCGCGATACGGATGAAACACGCGGTGGACTATTGTGTCACAGTGAATTTATTTCGCTCAGTTGGATTATTCGCAATTTACTTGAGGGATTTACTGTTCACAGTTAACTGTGCCATTCCGAATTTCATGGAATAATGGATAATAATGACATGAGTTAAAAACATAGCAAGCAGTGTAAGGACACAAATCAATCGCCGACATATTGCGTAAATTAAATTCAAATTTATTTACGTTGCACCAATGAGAAAAAAGCGAAATTGCCGTTTAACCACGTTTTACCAATAGTGTGCAAGTAGACATATTGCATGCTACTTAAGCACGGTAATTTACCATGCAAGTCAGATGTGGCATTTGCATTCTACCTGCTTCACGCGTGTGCGTTCTGTCGGCTGTCAGTACCTACGCTGGCGATTTGATAGTTTCACCAACAACTAACTACATCCGTGACTCATCTTGTTGCGGGATACCGAAGAGACGAGCCAATTGAGTGCAGGACCTGCAGGACACTATCCACAACTCGATTACAGCTCAACCACGGGAGCGACAACTCAACCAGAGTCCACCCAAGGCTCTAGGACATCTTCAACTCTGAAGACTTCAGAGAACGCATTACCAGGCCCTCTTAAGGGCCCCCATATCAGTAACTAATCTCTATTCAGAGCACCTTAACCGAGTTTGTAACGTCGTACGGCATTTACTTGAAGCCGGGGCGTTTACAAAATTGGCGACCGCGCCAGGATACTGATTATTGTTCTGATTTTTTTGGTATAAATAAAATTGACTTCCTTTTTCATCTATTTGGGATAAATAGATTGACATTTGTGTTTTCTTTACCCTGATCGTTGTTTTCTAGGAAATCTGTTGGGTATATATTCGTGGATTTGTGGGGATAATTATAATACATTGTCATCAAAGGCCAAGGGGCCTCTATTTACCTTTCCTACGTACGAAACGGCACCGTACGTACTCAATTTCAGATTTTTGGAAACAGTGACTATTTTGTTCTGCGCTCACTCAACTGTGGAAGCTGTTTGTGGGTAAGCGTTTCGTTAAAGTTTATTTATACATTTGCTTATAAATTTATGCTTTTAAGATCCCGTAAGATTGTTAAAATGTCAGGTCCAATTTTAGATATTGATGTTCCTGTTTGGGATGGAGATAGTGAGCTATTTTTTATGCGCGTAGACTCCGCTTTCTCCCCATTTCCTGATTATGACAGTCATCAAAAACTGTCGAAGGTTTTTGCTAAACTACCTTCTGAATTGCAGCGACGGATTTGTCCTATGCTTGAGGCCATTAGGAAGCTACCTAATCCTATCTTGGGCCTACAAAACGAGGTAGAATCCTTGCTTGGACCCACTGAAACTGAGCAGATAATAAACAAATATACGCAGTTAGATATGCCAAATCTTGGCCCCATAGAAATACTGAGGGAATTACGGAAACGTTGGTATAAACCAACATTTCTGACCATGAGGCTAAGGTTGTTTTTATTAACAATCTTCCCCAAACATTAAAACTCTTTGCCAGACAGCTCCCCAACACTCTCCCTATAGATGACTTATCTGAGAGATGTGAGTTAGAATATAGGGTTTTGGAACCCAAAGTGAATCCATCATCCTTTTCTTCACCCCCGCAAGATGATAGATTCTCCTCTTTAGAGAGAACAGTGGCGAACATGGCCAAAGTTCTAGAAGGATTGGCCATTACCAAATCCAAGATAAATCAAGTGAATGCTCGACCAAAATTCGTTTCCAAGTCAAATTATAATGGTGGGCGGCGATCGAGATCTCCGCAATCCTTTAATAAATATGCTCCAAAGAACTGGTGTTATAACCACCAGAAGTTTTTTATGCTTGCCTAGTTTGTCTTTGTCGTTCCGAAGAATTTCCGAATGAGTGTCAATTTCCACAGCTGATTGAAAGGACAACAGACCGCAGGCACAAGGGTGCATCAGTATCGGGAAACGTCTGGCGCAGGAAGTAGAAGACCGTACTTTCTGCACATCAACGGCATCAACGGCGCTACAGGAAAGAAGCCAACTACAATCCGACATCCCTGTCGACTCTTTTCGTCCACGCCGAATTTTTCACATAGAGAGCCAAACAGACAATGCCGGTCGCAATCACCAGCCTACTTGTTTGCATGACCCGGCCAAACAGCCCAACGAACTTCTGCAGCTTCTTGATTTCAAAACTGGCGAAAAGTTCATCGTAGACACAGGTGCGGCAGTCTCAGTTCTCAAAGGTGATTCAATGGCCAAGATGTCGCTAGGCGTTCTTCTCGCAACAGCTACAGGCGAGCCCATACCAACTTATGGCTGCCAATACCGCATACTCAACATAGGTCTACGACGTGAATTTTCCCACAACTTCATCATTGCCAAGGTCTCACATAATATAATAAGCCTTGATTTCCTTCTAAAATTTCGGCTCATTGTTGATCTTGCCAATCAAAAGATCATCGACCCCTCCACCGGACTTGAACAAAGCTTTTGGACACTTGCCTCCGAGCGTTTGGAGTTACAGGTCATTCAGCCAACCCCAGTGCATCATTCAGCAGAGATATCAGCAACTCTTCGAAAATACAAATCGCTTTTCGATCTTAACAAGTCAGAGCTACGAGTCTCCAACACGATGCATCATATCGTCACAGAAGGACAACCTATTGCACTCAAGAAACGACCACTGGCTCCTGCTAAGCTGAAAGCTGCCCAAGAAGAATTCTCAAGGCTTTTGGAAAAGGGATTCATCAGACCATCGAAAAATGCGTGGGCGTCACCACTGCACTTAGTCTCAAAATCAAACGGATCGTACAGAGCCTGTGGAGACTACCGTAAGCTAAATTCTGTGACAAAATCTGATGCATATCCTATTCCAAATATCAACACTTTACTTGAAAAACTCAACGGCAGCAATTTCTTCTCAGTGATTGACCTCAGACAAACGTACCATCACATACCGGTAGCACCAGAGGATATCGAGAAAACTGCAGTTATCACTCCATTTGGCCTTTTTGAATATCTTTACATGCCTTTTGGACTTAAGTGTGCTACTCAGACATTTCAAAGACTCATAGACAACATACTTCGCGACGACTCTGCTTATTGTATGTCATATCTAGATGACATTATGGTATTCAGTTGAGATCTAGAATCTCATACGAAACATCTAAGAAATGTCCTCTCACGCTTATCCAACCACGGACTCAAGATCAACTGTGACAAGACGCAGATTGCAACTTCATCCGTCGACTTCTTAGGGCATCGTATCACGGCTCAAGGTATTCAACCGTTGCCGTCAAAGACGAATTCAATCAAGAATATCAAGTCACCAAGGACTGTGAGCGATTTGCAGAAAATCCTGGGAGTACTAAACTATTATCGCAAGTTCCTTCCGGGCCTTTCAAAACAACTTTATCCTTTGTGCAGGCACCTGCGGAACCGAAAAGGACTTAGCAAGAATTCCATCATTGCTTGGTCATCCGAAGACGAGGAATTACTTCGACTTGCCATCAACTCGTTAGCAAAGGCCACAATGCTAACGCATCCAGATTTCGAAAAGCCATTTCTACTCACGACAGATGCTTCTGAATTCGCTATTGGAGCCACTTTGGAACAAGAGATCGACGGAGTTCGGAAGCCTATCAGTTTCTACTCGCGTACTCTCCAACCAGTAGAAACGAGGTACGACACTTTCGGCCGAGAACTTCTCGCCATCCACGACGCAGTGCGCCATTTTATCAGCATCATTGGCAGTTGCAGATTTGTTGTTTCCACAGATCATGCACCACTAGTTAGCACACTTCGAAACGCAACTTCATCTATCGCCAAGTATCCTGCCAGAGTGGAAAGACAGCTTTCTCGTCTAAGCGAATGGCAATTTGACGTCTTTCACGTCAGGGGCAAACAGAACTTCATTGCAGATGCCCTGTCCAGGCCAGACGTCTCTCTACAACCACCTTCGCCGTCACCATTCACTGTCAACTCCGTGGCACTCAGTGAACCTGCACTAACGCCAACTCTCCTGCAAACTGAACAACGCGGTGACATTCACATTCAAAGATCAATAGCCCGTCACCCAACCAAGTTCATATGCCGTCTGTGGGAAGGCTTACCAATTGTTTACTTCACGGGTACGCAGCCCAACAAGCCAGTTCTGCCGACCAGCCTTCAGAGAAAGGTTTTCGATTCAATTCACTCAATTTCTCACCCAGGAAGCCAAGCGACTGTCCGACTTCTTACAGATCGTTTCTGGGGTCACAGACTTAGGCAGAATGTTAAACGATGGGTCTCAGAGTGTGCAATTTGTCAGAAAAACAAGATCACACGACACACTCGTTCTAAGTTGCAACATTTTCGGTCTACTTCTCGCCTAGCCATCGTCCACATCGACATAGTTCATCTGACAAAGGTTCAAGGTTTCAGCTACCTTCTAACTATGATCGATAGATTTACACGGTGGCCTGCGGCATTACCTCTTGGCACCATTTCTGCAGACGAAGTAACTAACGGTTTTATCTCTGCATGGATATCCAATTATGGTGTTCCCAATGAGGTCATCACGGACAGAGGCACTTGCTTCTCATCTGATCGTTTCAAAACCACCTTGCGGTACATGGGATGCATCTTACGCCAGACGACTGCCTACCATCCCCAAGCTAATGGCATGGTAGAGAGAATGCATAGGGAACTCAAAGCAGCTTTAGCATCCTCGTCCATTAACGGCAACTGGGTCGATGCACTACCTTTAGTTCTGCTGGCCATGCGTTCCCGTACTCCTGAATGCATTAAAACGTCTGCGTCACAACTCTTGTATGGAATGGATCTACGCCTGCCTAGTCAGCTCCCACGTCTACTACCGGCACTAGATGACCCACAAAACGAAGCTACCCGCCTTCGACTTCATTTCGGTAACATGTCCGAACAGCAGCCGAGACACACGCCTCGTCCAGTCTTCGTTCACCCACAGCTCCACAGCTGCAAGAGAGTACTCGTTCGCAACAATAATGCTGTTGCACCACTACAACCCAAGTATCGCGGTCCTTACCCGATTTTGCTCAGACAACCAAAATACTTCATTGTTATGCAAGGCGCTACACCGACATCAGTAAGCATAGACAGGTTGAAACCGTTTATCGAACCACCTGATCCTGAGAGCGTTCAACCTTCTACACACGTCTCAGGCTCCGTCTGCCCACAATCTCAATAACCTGCTTTGTATAACACGTAATTAATTTTTTTTAAACATTAACATTAACTATAAAATTTTTTTTAACCTTTCGTTATTTTTAGTATTTGTCTCACGTGGCATAACCAGCTGTTCTTAGCTAACAATTGTGTAGCATTTTTGAACAGTTCTTTGGTATTATGCCATCTCTGAGGCAATGTTCGTGTACATATTTTTATGCAATTACCTTTGATTTTAATGTATATATTTTTACATTATAATGTATTTCTCACACATGACATTACACTGCCTATTTTGGTATGACCAGCTACTTAGAGCTAACGCTTTCGTGTAGCAACACTAAGTAGTGATCAGCTTCATATCATGGTACAGGCCACTTTCAATGCATATCTCAACTTTATCAATTGCACAAAGACCACTCTACAAATGTCATGACCACAACGTCGAGCACTCTAGCTCCTTTGGTCGTATACAAACACATTGACAACGATCCAACCTGCTTAGGTTTTTATCTTAAACCTGGCAAATTCAGAGGCGATTTACCTCGAAATCTTCACGCTGCGGCTCCAAAAACTTACACTGCTCTATTTTGCCTCACGTGCTATGACCGACCACTAGAGCTAACAATTTGTGTAGCAATTCCTAGTGGTTACCTGGCATCATATCATTGTTGAAGCAACCAACAAGCATATTTAAGCCCAGCACTTATGGTTCATCATATTTTTGCTTAACTTGGTTCGAACTCTGTCATGCATTTCTTATCTAGCCTCGCAGAGAGGAATTTTTTTTTCCTTTTTTTCAGAGAGGAAAGTGTTGTAACGACACAAATCAATCGCCGACATATTGCGTAAATTAAATTCAAATTTATTTACGTTGCACCAATGAGAAAAAAGCGAAATTGCCGTTTAACCACGTTTAACCAATAGTGTGCAAGTAGACATATTGCATGCTACTTCAGCACGGTAATTTACCATGCAAGTCAGATGTGGCATTTGCATCCCACCTGCTTCACGCGTGTGCGTTCTGTCGGCTGTCAATACCTATGCTGGTGATTTGATAGTTTCACCAACAACTGACTACATCCGTGACTCATCTTGTTGCGGGATACCGGAGAGACGAGCCAATTGAGTGCAGGACCTGCAGGACGCTATCCACAACGCGATTACAGCTCAACCACGGGAGCGACAACTCAACCAGAGTCCACCCAAGGCTCTAGGACATCTTCAACTCTGAAGACTTCAGAGAACGCATTACCAGGCCCTCTTAAGGGCCCCCATATCAGTAACTAATCTCTATTCAGAGCACCTTAACCGAGTTTGTAACGTCGTACGGCATTTACTTGAAGCCGGGGCGTTTACAGCAGTGAACTAAATATTTGTGAGTTTTGTCATTGAAGTCTTTACTCGGAACACACACATACATATTCAGTAACAACATTTGACAGTATAATTAAATAAACATTGGTTGCGCGGGTGGTGATAACAATTATTATAATCAAGGTTGCGGTCTTAATATAAACACCTGACCCATTAATTACTTACATATGTCAGTATAAACTAAGAATTGTATAGTGTAGAAAAGGCAATTCATCCAGTAGACCGGTTTCGTCCTTATTGGGAACTCATCATGTACTGGCCAGAATTTGCCGCGGACAGGACACGAACCTGGGCACGTCTGCTTCGGAATCTGGTGCTCTAACCACTGAGCCATCCTGCCGCACACTACACTGCACACAATTTTCAATCATATACTAACTAATGTAACTTGGTTAGTCTATTTTTCCTTTAGGTGGAGCTCATATGGCATCCATTTAGACCCAAATTTCCAACTAACCATCCACAATCTGTCATTACTGAACAGACACGACACTACATGGGGAAGTGGTATTGAAAGGAACATTTATATAATTTAACGTGTGATGTCTGTTCAGTAATGACAGTTTGGGGATGGTTAGTTGGAACTTTGGTTCTAAATGGATGCCATATGAGCTACACCTAAAGGAAAAATAGACTAACCAGGTTACCTGACCGCGGCAAATTCTGGCCAGTACATGATGAGTTCCCAATAAGGACGAACCCGGTCTACTGGATGAACTGCCTTTTCTACACTATACAATTCTTAGTTTATACTGACATATGTAAGTAATTAATGGGTCAGGTGTTTATATCAAGACCGCAACCTTGATTATAATAATTGTTATCACCACCCGCGCAACCAATGTTCGTTTAATTATATAAATGTTCATTTCAATACCACTTCCCCATGTAGTGTGGTGTCTGTTCAGTAATGACAGATTGTGGATGGTTAGTTGGAACTTTGGGTCTAAATGGATGCCATATGAGCTCCACCTAAAGGAAAAATAGACTAACCAGGTTACATTAGTTAGTATATAACTGAAAATTGTGTGCAGTGTAGTGTGCGGCAGGATGGCTCAGTGGTTAGAGCACCAGATTCCGAAGCAGACGTGCCCAGGTTCGAGTCCTGTCCGCGGCAAATTCTGGCCAGTACATGATGAGTTCCCAATAAGGACGAACTCGGTCTACTGGATGAATTGCCTTTTCTACACTATACAATTCTTAGTTTATACTGACATATGTAAGCAATTAATGGATCAAGTGTTTATATCAAGATCGCAACCTTGATTATAATAACTTTTAACAGTGTCTATGTTCATACCATCATGTATTTTTAATTGGGCGTGTATTCGTTTCAATTCACAAATTTGAGAAAGAATAACTGCTTGTGTGTAAAATATTCTCTTTACAAACAAAGCTCATTTTAACTTCTACATCCTAGAAGTCAGACAATTTATTTAACTGTGACTGGTGTTTAAGACATTCATTGTGTTAAAATTTGTTTTTATTGCCGACCAGAACATGGTCAATTTTGACTAACTGTGAATTCTATTTCTATTTGCAACATTGTGTACAATATACGTATGACAACTTATTTATGCCTTCTCACATCAACCATCCGAAAAAGATCAGAGACTGATTATGAGCACGGGTAGTAATAATAGCCACCTTGGATATGTAGGACGGGTACAGAATCACGAACTAGATAACTACCCCGTAAAAATATTTCTACATAAATGGTGCCCCGGTTTGTCGAACTCACGGCTGGCAAAGTATTAATAAACATCTAGATTTTGAGAAATTCACGCACTGTGGATGATTACCACAATGGTAAGTAAACTCTAAGACACATATCACAGAAAAACACCCTCTCGGGATTACAATGCTCGAAGACAGCTGCACGATGACGGGTGAAGACGATGTTACACGGCTATCTATTCTCGACAACACTCATACGCATAAGATGAGGTCCATTTCAGGAAAAGCAGGAAGCCCGATGGTGAGCACAGAAACAGGCCGCACCAACACATGGACACAGTATAAAATATGTCAATTCGATCCAGACTACCTTGACGCGTGGTTCGACGATGTTAATTTATTGGCCAAGGTATCCAATATAATAGACGAGGGCTCAATATTTTTGAGGACTTTGGAGACGATTCAAATGTCTTTCAGACGCGGACTCAAAGATATACTGCATTAATCCACTGAGGGCATATGTGCGCAGCCATGGCAGAGCCTGCAACGCGCCGTCAAGCAGCGTTTGACACCGGATCGAGAAGACAGGCTTACAGAATTAATGAGCCAGATGTCCCTAGGTACCCACACGCCTTCTGAGCTATTTAGGGAGATGGAGCACAAAGCCTTAGAATTCAAACTGCCCAAGGAAATCGTACTGCGACTGTTCATACAGAATCTCCCGCCGGCACTACAAGAGATGGCCACGTTCCTGCGCGAATCCCTCGAAGTACAAGACGACGTTCTGCCGGCACGTCTAGACAAGTAGTGGAAGAAACACCACTACAGCTCACCTGCCCTAGAGAAACACCACATCACCTTAAGACTGTTCGAATCACAACCCACCGCATCATCAGCCAGAGCAAATGTCACGAATGAACGCCTCATCAGCCTGCTCGAGAACCTCACCGTAAGGACAAATTTTGCCTCAATCGATGCCTTCTATAACAGACGCGACTAGAGCAGGCGTAACCAGCGTCAACCACCGTCCTGGAATAGCGCCAGGAGGTCGACGTCGAGAGGCCGGGCCACAGTGCCACAATTAACAGCGGAGTGGCGTCCGAATCACCGCAACTATGGCCATCGATATCAATTATCACATTTTGCGGTAAGCATGACATCATTGTATTCAATATATTAAAGTTAAATTCTGTTTGTTGCGAAGACCTAATATTTATGCAAGTATGTATTAGGTGATGCCAACGAAGTAACAATTTAATTTTGTTGTGACCAGAAGGATAAACCAAAGGCAGCATGAAGGGGAAGTATAATCTCATGCACATTCGTTTCGTGTTTACTGGCGACACATTTGTAGGAGCCGGTATTACGTCCTTTAACCACTATATATTTGGTCGAGAAATGTGGAATATTATGAAGATACAATCTCCTAGACGAATGTGTAAACCTGCAATAGTAAAGCTAACATCATATAAAGTCTACGACAATGCGACTTCAACGCTAACTCACACTATATAATATATATAACGAGTCTGTAAAGGATACCAACCAAATGGATATCAGTTTATGCTATAGTTCACCGAAATTGAGAATTACAACAATTTCCGAACACATGTTACTCCAGTAAATCCATACACTCTGGCCTTGATCGATATCAATTATCACATTTCTCGGTAAGCATGGCATCATTCAATTCAATATATTACAGTTAAACTACGTTTGTTACGAAGAACTTATATATATGCAATTATTTATTAGGTGTTGCAAACGAAGTAACAAATTAGTTCAGTTGTGACCAGAGGGATAAAGGAAAGGCAGCATAAACGGAAAGTATAATCTCATGCACATTCGTTTCGTGCTTACTGGCGACACATCAGTAGGAGCCGGTATTACGCCCTTTAACCACTATATATTTGGTCGAGAAATGTGGAATATAAGGACAATACAATCTCCTAGACGAATATGTAAACCTGCAAAATTAAAGCTAACATCATATAAAGTCTACGACAATGCGACTTCAACGCTAACTCACACTATATAATATATATTTCGTGTCTGTAAAGGATACTAAAACTATTGCTATAATTTAAGTAACCGATACCAACATTATAGAACCGAAAATGTACATGGTACTAACACTACGGTTTCCGAGTTGGTACATGATACCAACCTAATGGATATCAGTTTATGCTAATGTTCACCGAAATTGAGAATTACAACAATTTCCGAACATCTGTTACTCCAGTAAATCCATACACTCTGGCCTTGATCGATATCAATTATCACATTTTGCGGTAAGCATGACATCATTGAATTCAATATATTACAGTTAAATTCTGTTTGTTGCGTAGACCTAATATTTATGCAAGTATGTATTAGGCGATGCCAACGAAGTAACAATTTAATTTTGTTGTGACCAGAAGGATATACCAAAGGCAGCATGAATGGGAAGTATAATCTCATGCACATTCGTTTCGTGTTTACTGGCGACACATTTGTAGGAGCCGGTATTACGTCCTTTAACCACTATATATTTGGTCGAGGAATGTGGAATATTATGAAGATACAATCTCCTAGACGAATGTGTAAACCTGCAATAGTAAAGCTAACATCATATAAAGTCTACCACAATGCGACTTCAACGCTAACTCACACTATATAATATATATAACGAGTCTGTATAGGATACTAACACTATGGCCATTGTTTTAGTAACCGATACCAATATTATAGAACCGAAAATGTACATGGTACTAACATTATGGTTTCCGAGTCGGTACATGATACCAACCAAATGGATATCAGTTTATGATATAGTTCACCGAAATTGAGAATTACAACAATTTCCGAACACATGTTACTCCAGTAAATCCATACACTCTGGCCTTGATCGATATCAATTATCACATTTCTCGGTAAGCATGGCATCATTCAATTCAATATATTACAGTTAAACTACGTTTGTTGCGAAGAACTTATATATATGCAATTATTTATTAGGTGTTGCAAACGAAGTAACAAATTAGTTCAGTTGTGACCAGAGGGATAAAGGAAAGGCAGCATAAACGGAAAGTATAATCTCATGGACATTCGTTTTGTGCCTACTGGCGACACATCAGTATGAGCCGGTATTACGCCCTTTAGCCGCTATATATTTGGTCGAGAAATGTGGAATATTAGGTCGATACAATCTCCTAGACGAATGTGTAAACCTGCAATAGTAAAGCTAACATCATATAAAGTCTACGACAATGCGATTCCAACGCTAACACACAGTATATAATATATATACCGAGTCTGTAAAGGATACTAACACTATGTCTATTGTTTTAGTAACCGATGCCAACATTATATAACCGAAAATGTACATGGTACTAACATTATGGATTCCGAGTCGGTACATGATACCAAACTAATGGATATCGGTCTATGCTATAGTTCACCGAAATTGAGAATTACAACAATTTCGGAACACCTGTTACTCCAGTAAATCCATACACTCTGGCCTTGATCGATACCAATTATCACATTTTGCGTTAAGCATGACATCATTGAATTCAATATATTACAGTTAAATTACGTTTGTTGCGAAGACCTAATATTTATGCAAGTATGTATTAGGCGATGCGAACGAAGTAACAAATTAAGTTTGTTGTGACCAGAAGGAAAAACCAAAGGCAGCATGAAGGGGAAGTATAATCACATGCACATTCGTTTCGTGTTTACTGGCGACACATTTGTAGGAGCCGGTATTACGTCCTTTAACCACTATATATTTGGTCGAGAAATGTGGAATATTATGAAGATACAATCTCCTAGACGAATGTGTAAACCTGCAATAGTAAAGCTAACATCATATAAAGTCTACGACAATGCGACTTCAACGCTAACTCACACTATATAATATATATAACGAGTCTGTAAAGGATACTAACGCTATGGCCTTTATTTTAGTAACCGATACCTACATTATAGAACCGAAAATGTACATGGTACTAACATTATGGTTTCCGAGTCGGTACATGATACCAACCAAATGGATATCAGTTTATGCTATAGTTCACCGAAATTGAGAATTACAACAATTTCCGAACACATGTTACTCCAGTAAATCCATATACTCTGGCCTTGATCGATATCAATTATAACATTTGTCGGTAAGCATGGCATCATTCAATTCAATATATTACAGTTAAACTACGTTTGTTACGAAGAACTTATATATATGCAATTATTTATTAGGTGTTGCAAACGAAGTAACAAATTAGTTCAGTTGTGACCAGAGGGATAAAGGAAAGGCAGCATAAACGGAAAGTATAATCTCATGCACAATCGTTTTGTGCTTACTGGCGACACATCAGTAGGAGCCGGTATTACGCCCTTTAACCACTATATATTTGGTCGAGAAATGTGGAATATTAGGACGATACAATCTCCTAGACGAATGTGTAAATCTGCAAAAGTAAAGCTAACATCATATAAAGTCTACGACAATGCGACTTCAACGCTAACTCACACTATATAATATATATTTCATGTCTGTAAAGGATACTAAAACTATTGCTATTATTTTAGTAACCGATACCAACATTATAGAACCGAAAATGTACATGGTACTAACACTACGGTTTCCGAGTTGGTACATGATACCAACCTAATGGATATCAGTTTATGCTAAAGTTCACCGAAATTGAGAATTACAACAATTTCCGAACATCTGTTACTCCAGTAAATGCATACACTCTGGCCTTGATCGATATCAATTATCACATTTTGCGGTAAGCATGACATCATTGAATTCAATATATTACAGTTAAATTCTGTTTGTTGCGAAGACCTAATATTTATGCAAGTATGTATTAGGCGATGCCAACGAAGTAACAATTTAATTTTGTTGTGACCAGAAGGATATACCAAAGGCAGCATGAAGGGGATGTATAACCTCATGCACATTCGTTTCGTGTTTACCGGCGACACATTTGCAAAAGCCGGTTTTACGTCCTTTAACCACTATATATTTGGTCGAGAAATGTGGAATATTATGAAGATACATTCTCCTAGACGAATGTGTAAACCTGCAATAGTAAAGCTAACATCATATAAAGTCTACGACAATGCGACTTCAACGCTAACTCACACTATATAATATATATAACGAGTCTGTAAAGGATACTAACGCTATGGCCATTATTTTAGTAACCGATACCAACATTATAGAACCGAAAATGTACATGGTACTAACATTATGGTTTCCGAGTCGGTACATGATACCAACCAAATGGATATCAGTTTATAATATAGTTCACCGAAATTGAGAATTACAACAATTTCCGAACACATGTTACTCCAGTAAATCCATACACTCTGGTCTTGATCGATATCAATTATCACATTTTGCGGTAAGCATGACATCATTGAATTCAATATATTACAGTTAAATTCTGTTTGTTTCGAAGACCTAATATTTATGCAAGTATGTATTAGGCGATGCCAACGAAGTAACAATTTAATTTTGTTGTGACCAGAAGGATATACCAAAGGCAGCATGAAGGGGATGTATAATCTCATGCACATTCGTTTCGTGTTTACTGGCGACAAATTTGTTGGAGCCGGTATTACGTCCTTTAACCACTATATATTTGGTCGAGAAATGTGGAATATTATGAAGATACAATCTCCTAGACGAATGTGTAAACCTGCAATAGTAAAGCTAACATCATATAAAGTCTACGACAATGCGACTTAAACGCTAACTCACACTATATAATATATATAACGAGTCTGTAAAGGATACTAACGTTATGGCCATTATTTTAGTAACCGATACCAACATTATAGAACCGAAAATGTACATGGTACTAACACTACGGTTTCCGAGTTGGTACATGATACCAACCAAATGGATATCAGTTTATGCTAATGTTCACCGAAATTGAGAATTACAACAATTTCCGAACATCTGTTATTCCAGTAAATCCATACACTCTGGCCTTGATCGATATCAATTATCACATTTTGCGGTAAGCATGACATCATTGAATTCAATATATTACAGTTTAATTCTGTTTGTTGCGAAGACCTAATATTTATGCAAGTATGTATTAGGCGATGCCAACGAAGTAACAATTTAATTTTGTTGTGACCAGAAGGATAAACCAAAGGCAGCATGAACTGAAAGTATAATCTCATGCACATTCGTTTCGTGCTTACTGGCGACTCATCAGTAGGAGCCGGTATTACGCCCTTTAACCACTATATATTTGGTCGAAGAATGTGGAATAATAGGACGGTACAATCTCCTAGACGAATGTGTAAACCTGCAATAGTAAAGCTAACATCATATAAAGTCTACGACAATGCGACTTCAACGCTAACTCACACTATATAATATATATAACGAGTCTGTAAAGGATACTAACACTATGGCTATTGTTTTAGTAACCGATACCAACATTATAGAACCGAAAATGTACATGGTACTAACATTATGGTTTCCGAGTCGGTACATGATACCAACCTAATGGATATCAGTTTATGCTAAAGTTCACCGAAATTGAGAATTACAACAATTTCCGAACACCTGTTACTCCAGTAAATCCATACACTCTGGCCTTGATCGATATCAATTATCACATTTTGCGGTAAGCATGACATCATTGAATTCAATATATTACAGTTAAATTCTGTTTGTTGCGAAGAACTAATATTTATGCAAGTATGTATTAGGTGTTGCGAACGAAGTAACAAATTAGTTCAGTTGTGACCAGAAGGATAAAGCAAAGGCAGCATGAACGGTAAGTATAATCTCATGCACATTCGTTTCGTGTTTACTGGCGACTCATCAGTAGGAGCCGGTATTACGCCTTTAACCACTATATATTTGGTCGAAAAATGTGGAATAATAGGACGGTACAATCTCCTAGACGAATGTGTAAACCTGCAATAGTGAAGCTAACACCATATAAAGTCTACGACAATGCGACTTCAACACTACCTCACAGTATATAATACATACTGAGTCTGTAAAGGACACTAACACTATGCCTATTGTGTTAGTAACCGATACCAACATTATTGAACCGAAAAGGTACATGGTACTAACACTATGGTTTCCGAGTCGGTACATGATACCAACCTAATGGATATCAGTTTATGCTAAAGTTCACCGAAATTGAGAATTACAACAATTTTCGAACACCTGTTACTCCAGTAAATCCATACACTGTGGCCTTGATCGATATCAATTATCACATTTCGCGGTAAGCATGGCATCATTCAATTCAATATATTACAGTTAAATTATGTTTGTTGCGAAGAAGTGATATATATGCAAGTATGTATTAGGTGTTGCGAACGAAGTAACAAATTAGTTCAGTTGTGACCAGAAGGATAAAGCAAAGGCAGCATGAACGGAAAGTATAATGTCATGCACATTCGTTTCGTGTTTACTGGCGACTCATCAGTAGAAGCCGGTATTACGGCCTTTAACCACTATATATTTGGTCGAGAAATGTGGAATAATAGGACGGTACAATCTCCTAGACGAATGTGTAAACCTGCAATAGTGAAGCTAACACCATATAAAGTCTATGATAATGACACTTCAGCACTACCTCACAGTATATAATATATACCGAGTCTGTAAAATATACTAAAACTATGCCTATTTTGTTAGTAACCGATAGAAACATTATTGAACCGTAAAGGTACATGGTACTAACACTATGGTTTCCGAGTCGGTACATGATACCAACCTAATGGATATCAGTTTATGCTAAAGTTCACCGAAATTGAGAATTACAACAATTTCCGAACACCTGTTACTCCAGTAAATCCATACACTCTGGCCTTGATCGATATCAATTATCACATTTTGCGGTAAGCATGACATCACTGAATTCAACATATTACAGTTAAATTCTGTTTGTTGCGAAGAACTAATATTTATGCAAGTATGTATTAGGTGTTGCGAACGAAGTAACAAATTAATTCAGTTGTGACCAGAAGGATAAAGCAAAGGCAGCATAAATGGAAAGTATAATGTCATGCACATTCGTTTCGTGTTTACTGGCGACTCATCAGTAGAAGCCGGTATTACGGCATTTAAACACTATATATTTGGTCGAAAAATATGGAATAATTGGACGGTACAATCTCCTTGACGAATGTGTAAACCTGCAATAGTGAATCTAACACCATATTAAGTCTATGACAATACGACTTCAGCACTACCTCACAGTATATAATATATACCGAGTCTGTAAATGACACTAAAGCTATGCCTATTTTGTTAGTAACCGATAGCAACATTATTGAAACGAAAAGGTACATGGTACTAACACCATGGTTTCCGATTCGTTACATGATAGCAACCTAATTGATTTCAGTTTATGCTAAAGTTCACCGAAATTGAGAATTACATCAATTTTCGTACACCTGTTACTCCAGTTAATCCATACACTGTGGCCTCGATCGAAATCAATTATCACATTTCGCGGTAAGCATGGCATCATTCAATTCAATATATTACAGTTAAATTCTGTTTGTTGCGAAGACGTGATATATATGCAAGTATGCATTAGGTGTTGCGAACCTAGTAACAAATTAGTTCAGTTGTGACCAGAAGGATAAACCAAATGCATCATGAAGGGAGAGAATAATATCATGCACATTCATTTCGTGCTTACTGGCAACTCATCAGTAGAAGCCGGTATTACGGACTTTAACCACTATATATTTGGTCGAGAAATGTGGAATATTAGGACGATAAAATCTCCTAGACGAATGTGTAAACGTGCAATAGTAAAGCTAACATCATATAAAGTCTACGACAATGCGACTTCAACGCTAATTCACACTATATAATATATATACCGAGTCCGTAAAGGATACTAACACTACGGCTACTGTTTTAGTAAACAAAACCAACATTATAGAACCGAAAATGAACATGGTACTAACACTATGGTTTCCGAGTCGGTACATGATACCAACCTAATGGATATCAGTTTATGCTAAAGTTGGGGACGTTCTGGAACAGGTAATTTAATAATTCTGTTTTTCATGTCTTATTTTTTTCCAGTTTATTCGATCGGGTATTTTTCTACGTAAGAAGTACACAGTCAGTTTTTGTAGAGGACGATATTTCCTCCATCAAAATTAAAGTGAGATTTATTAATAAATTTAAACCACCTTCGCTGGTTGAAACGAATTTTATTTAAAAGGATATTATTCGTTTATTTTCTAGAACATTCTTTGTTTAAATACTTGACAGTATATATACTATTGAATTGTGCGTAATTTCAGTTTTTGTAATCTGTACTTGACTTTCATCAGCAAGCTGCATTTGTTTCTTTTCTCAAATGAACGTTTATAATTACTCGATCTTCACAATATACACCTGCTCTCATTTGTCTTTTGAATCGTACATATTTGGGACGTTTTGGAACAGGTAATTTAATAATTCTGTTTTTCATGTCTTATTTTTTTCCAGTTTATTCGATCGGGTGTTTTTCTACGTAAGAAGTACACAGTCAGTTTTTGTAGAGGACGATATTTCCTCCAACAAAATTAAAGTGAGATTTATTCATAAATTTAAACCACCTTCGCTGATTGAAACGAATTTTATATAAAAGGAAATTATTCGTTTATTTTCTAGAACATTCTTTGTTTAAATACTTGATAGTATATATACTATTGAATTGTGTGTAATTTCAGTTTTTGTAATCTGTTCCTGATTTTCATTAGCAAGGTGCATTTGTTTCCTTTCTCCAATGAACGTTTATAATTACTCGATCTTCACAATATACACCTGCTCTCATTTGTCTTTTGAATCGTACATATTAGGGACGTTTTGGAACAGGTAATTTAATAATTCTGTTTTTCACGTCTTATTTTTTTCCAGTTTATTCGATCGGGTGTTTTTCTACGTAAGAAGTACACAGTCAGTTTTTGTAGAGGACGATATTTCCTCCAACAAAATTAAAGTGAGATTTATTAATAAATTTAAACCACCTTCGCTGATTGAAACGAATTTTATATTAAAGGAAATTATTCGTTTATTTTCTCGAACATTCCTTGTTTAAATACTTGACAGTATATATACTATTGAATTGTGTGTAATTTCAGTTTTTGTAATCTGTTCTTGACTTTCATTAGCAAGGTGCATTTGTTTCTTTTCTCCAATGAACGTTTATAATTACTCGAGCTTCACAATATACACCTGCTCTCATTTTGTCTTTTGAATCGTACATATTGGGGACGTTCTGGAACAGGTAATTTAATAATTCTGTTTTTCACGTCTTATTTCTTTCCAGTTTATTTGATCGGGTGTTTTGCTACATAAGAAGTACACAGTCCGTTTGCCTAACACTAATTTATCAAATTAATAATTAAGTACGATTAGCATGACCGCTAATCTTAAGTTTGAGGACACAAGCAAATTAGCTCAAGATATAGCAGGCATGAATTTAATAGATGTGAACGAGAATTCTAGCTTATCAGATTCAAATGGGCAAATTAAGATTGAAAACGACTTGGCATCCATGGGGTTCTCAGTTACTAATAGGTATGGAGCGTCAACACATGTTTCATCAAATAGATAATAAAATTAGAAAATGTACAATATATAAAAGATATCGCATCACATAAATATGTCCATTTAGTATCATATAGATAAGTAAATCTCACTAGTTTTGATATACAATTTATTAAAATCTAAAAATCCAACAGTAATATCACAGAATATGTTATATCCATTTTGATACAGTTATTATGATAAAGGAAAAAATGGTATTTTATTTAATTTTATTTTCCAATAACTGATTACATAAATAATTATAGATTCGTCATCGAAATTCACAGACCTGATATTTGGAAAAATTTATGCATAATAAAATTGTAACATGATGTAAAAATGAGAATCATAACTAGAAATTGATTATTTGTTACGTTAACTAATATGTTGATATTGTAACAGACGGCTCCGCGTTACAACCCAACGATGTTCAATTTAGACAAATATAGCGCTCTTTAAGGTCAAATAATCTAACTCTGCTTTTGCACAATATTTTTCCTAACCGTGATTTTAGAAACAATTTCTGTTATTTTCAAGCAGTTTTAATTGAGATTTCTTGAACTGCAATTTTAATTGTAATTAACAGGGTTTTGCTTAATAAATATACACACCCGCGCGCAATACACAGGGAACATGCGGTGGATTATAGTGCATATGTGGTTCGATAGTTTTTCTTTGCATTCAGATATGATTTCACACATCAGGACATCAGATGTTCCTCAATCACATTCACAAATTCTATAGTTCAATGGATTATTATAATTAAATAAGTTAAAACCATATCAAACAGTGGATTAAATATTTGTGAAGTTTTTTTCATTGAAGTTTTTACACGATTTTATTCTATCCATCATCAGTGACAATATTTACCAGTGACTTTATTTATATCATCATATATTTTCAATCGGTTACATGTATTCATCACAATTCAGACGTTTTTGAATTGATTATAACCTGTGTTGACAGTATATCGTTTTGCTGCCGTCTAGAGCATGGAATGTTTTGTTAACTGTGAATTGATAATTCATTGTGTATAAGACATTCAATGTTGTTGACAATATTTCGTTTTGTTGCCGTCTAGAGCACGGTCAATTTGGACTAACTATGAATTTTCCATGCAACATTGTGTACAATACATATGTGATCATTCGACTTAGCCTTCTTACATCACCCATAGGAAAAAGGTTGGGGATTGATCATAATCACGGATCTCAACAGCAGCTACCAATTCAATGTAGGAAGGGTAAGACATCACGAACTAGATAGCTACCCTGCTAAATACCCCTACAGTACAATGCCTAAAATTTCAATATAATAATACAGAATGTAGTAATAAAAAATTCAAGAAGGTATGTTGCTGATCACAGTTATCCTTGTCTTTTAGTCAACAACGAGAACGTATTATCATAATCAAAATTAGGAAGATCAGTTATGACGTTGTAAATTATTTTAAAGAATTGGATCACAAACAAATTATTTTATGATGGATCAACATGGGTAGCAAAGGACAGAAACTTAATTTTGCAAATGCACACGTTCAATGTTCTAGAATTTAGTGGAATCGTTTCCGAGAATTCAATGTAATGTTTAATTATGAAGGCTTTTATTTTATGAATACTGATGATTTTTTTATTCTGTTCCAATGTTATTCTCCAATATTTTTCATACATATACGTTTATGGATATCAAACAGAAAAGAATAGATAGAAAATTATGTAAACCAATAATTAAACATAAAAATATACTGAAGTGTAGTCTTATCAATAGTATTTAAATATGATGTTAGATTTGATTGATCATGAAATAAATTCATCACTACTGACAATCCGTCGAAGATCAGAAAGAGTAATCCTATATTAGGATACAAATTTCAAAGTGATTACAATAAATATAAGTATGAATTTCTCTGTGATTTGGAGGAACTATTTTTTAATATGAAATCCACAGCATGAAAGCAATATTATTGATCTAACTGATCTTTCGCGTAACCAGAAATCAGGACTTTTTATTGACAGTGTTGCATTGATTAAAATCTAAAAACAAAAAAAAGCTTTGATATATCGATTAATAACCTATTTTGGTTACCTTTAACTTTTATGAATGCGCTCTGCGTCTTTATTATTATAATCAAGGTTGCGGTCTTGATATAAACACCTGACCCATTAATTACTTACATATTTCAGTATAAACTAAGAATTGTATAGTGTAGAAAAGGCAATTCATCCAGTAGACCGATTTCGTCCTTATTGGGAACTCATCATGTACTGGCTAGAATTTGCGTCTTTATTGACAGAATATTGAAAATAGGAAAAATACCAATTGATATTCTAACGATCACAGCCAAACCATTGCCTAAAGTATGTAAGCCAACGTGTGTCAATGATTATAGACTAATTTCTATTATCCCTTCATATTTTCAGTTAGTAGGACGACTGGTAGTAGATCATCTAGAATTTATGTTACCGGTGGATTTTGATAAATGCCAACATGACTTTACGAAAGATCGATCGACAATTACTAATACGATTTCCATGTGAAAGCATGTAATTAAAATCGATGAGAAAATGTTGGACGCATTAATTGTCTTTATCAATATCTTAAAAGCTTTTGACTCTATTTCTTTTGATGCTGTTTTTAAGGTGGTTTATTCATTGAATATTGATCTGAATATTTATAGATTACTCAGTTATAATTTATATAATGGAAGAAAAAGTATTCAAGTAAATAATTTGAGATCAAATCCACTTAAAGTAACAAGTGGGGTTTCAGAAGGATAAAGCATGAGACCAATTTTATTTTAAATCATATTCGTACATATGCAAACAAAGGTCCTTAATAGTCGAGCTTTCAAGATTACTAATGGTATAAAAACTATCTTTCGAATTGATCCATTAAATTGTAGGGGACTTTTGCGAGATTAATTACTCCCTAGATTCGATTGGTAGCGGCTGTGGAGATCCGTGCACATGATCAATCCCCGGCTTTTTTCCCGAAGGGTGATGTGAGAAGACTAATATGAATGATCACAAATATATTGTACATAACGTAAGTAGTCCAGATTTACTGTGCTCTAGATGGCAATAAGATTAAATTTAACACAAATGAATGTCTTAAACACCAGTCACAGTCAAACTATATTGTCCGTACTCTAGACGGCAAAAAGACTGAATATTGTTCACAAAGTTGAATGTCTTATGCACAAATCACAGTTAAACAAAATTGTCCGTGCTCTAGACGGCAAAAGAATGAAATACTGTTAACAAAGTTGAATTTCTTATGCACAAGCAATTATTCTTTCACAAATGCCTGTATTGTGATGAATACATGTAAATAATTGAAAATATATGATGATATAAATAAAGTCACTGGTAAAAGTTGGCACTGATGATGAAAAGTCTAAAATCGTGTAAAAACTTCAATGTAAGAACTTCACAAATAATTAATCTACTGTTTGCTAAGGTTTTAACTTATTTAGTTATAATAATCCATTGTACTCTGAAATTTTATATATATTATTAGACGCTAACGGTAAATCCCTTGTATAAACTGCGAATAATCAAACGAAGAATAATAAATCCACTATGGCACTATAATCCACCACATGTTCCCTGCGTATTGCGTGCGGGTGTGTATATTTAATAAACAAAACCCTATTAGTTACAATTAAAATTGCAGTTCAAGAAATCTCAATTAAAACTGCTTGAAACTAACAGAGATTGTTTCTAAAATCCCAGTTAAGAGAAATATTGTGTAAAAACAGAGTTAGATTATTTGATCTTAAAGAGCACCATATTTGTCAAAATTGAACATCGTTGGGTTGTAACGCGGAGCCGCGTGTTACAATGGTATAGCATCACGAAATAGATAGCTACCCCGCAAACCCTCTTGCATTGGCTACAAAGCCTCCTACACTTGAACGTGGAAAAAATGAAAAAATGTTGAGTAAGATAATTCCTCCGACAAAATTAAAGTGACATTTATTGATAAATTTGAACCAACGTGGTTGATTAAAACGAATATTATTTAAAAATAAATTATTCGTGTTATGTCCAGAACATTCTCGGATTAAATACATTGTAGTATATGTACTTTTGAATTGTGCGTAGTTTGATTTCTGTATTCTGTATCTGATCTGGCGTGACTTTCTTTAACAAGCTGCTTTTGTTGTTTATTACACCTTGATGTTACAAATCTCAATCTTCACAATATAATGTAGGAGTATTTTTGCAGGGTAGCTATCTAGTTCGTGATTCTGTACCCGTCCTACATATCCATGGTGGATGTTATTACTACCCGTGCTCATAATCAGTCTCTGATCTTTTTCGGATGGTTGATGTGAGAAGGCAAAAATAAGTTGTCATACGTATATTGTACACAATGTTGCAAATAGAAATAGAATTCACAGTTAGTCCAAATTGACCATGTTCTGGTCGGCAATAAAAACAAATTTTAACACAATGAATGTCTTAAACACCAGTCACAGTTAACTAAATTGTCCGTCTTCTAGACTGTAGAAGTTAAAATGAGCTTTGTTTGTAAAGAAACATATTTTACACACAAGCAGTTATTCTTTCTCAAATTTCTGAATTGAAATGAATACACGCCCGATTGAAAATGACATGATGGTATGAACATAGACACTGTTAAAAGTTGTCACTGAATATGTATGTGTGTGTTCCGTGTAAAGACTTCAATGACAAAACTCACAAATATTTAGTTCACTGCTTGCTATGGTTTAATTCATGTCATTATTATAATCTATTATTCTCTGAAATTCGGAATGGCACAGTTAACTGTGAACAGTAAATCCTTCACGTAAATTGCGAATAATCCAACTGAGCGAAATAAATCCACTGTGACACAATAGTCCACCGCGTGTTTCATCCGTATCGCGCGCGGTTCTGTCTATTTCATAAAAACCCTATTAATTACAAATAAAATTGCAGTTCAAGAAATCTCAATTAAAACTGCTTGAAAATAACAGAGATTGTTTCAAGAATAGAATATCTTTATTTGGATTCAAACCACACATGTTCCATTAAATAATAAAATTAGAAAATGTACAATATAAAAAGATATCACATCACATATATATGTGCAATTAAGTGTACTGTACAGTTTATCGGCATCTGAAAGATCAGCTGTAAACAGTGATAGATTCTTAATCAAAATTGAAAATTTAAGTTATAACTCGAATATTACATTTGTTGCTGAAACAATTAATCTTGGCTTTTATTTAACCATGAGAAAGTATTATCATAATCAAAACTAAAAATATCATCAGGATTAAACACTTTTTCTAGTTCGGTAGATAAAAATTTAAAAGACATTTTAGTTGGAGGCGTTTCTCTAAGCCCCTTTGGCAATTGATTATAAATTTTGTAAATTTTTGAAAACGAGAACAGCTTGCTCGCAACATTCCCAATCAAAGGTGGAGATATTGCAGAATGACCAGATCTAGTTCCAATTTCATGACTCTTTCTTATGGGATTCATATAGGCACCAGACCACTGGTTTAAATGGAAAACTTTTATACAATAGCACATTCTCCGAAACCATAAAGGATGCAGTGATACAAATTGTAATCTAGTGGCGTATATAGTGCAGGAGATAGGACTAATTTGTTTCACAACTTTTCTTTGTACAGCTTCTATTTTATTAGACAGACCCTTTGTTAAGGGATTCCAAGTAGCGGCAGCATATTCTAGTATCGGTCTAATCCATATTATAAACATTTTGAATTTTATTTCATGCGATATAATATTTCTATTTATCAATGCCCATCTGTTCTTGGCACTGCCTACTATCCTTTCAATATGTCTCTCAGCAGAAGCCGTACAATGAATAGTTATGCCTAAATCCTTAATTTCTTGCATAAGTTTAATCTCAAAAACATCATTAATCTCAGCATCATGAAAATAAACATAATTAAAATCTGTTCTGTTACCTATTTTTAAAGCTCTCGTCTTTTTACTGTTTATTCTCAGCCCTAGTGTTAACAAATATCTACTTAAATCATACAAATCAAGTGTCACATTATTTTTGGAGAATTCAACATTATTTGGATCAATTGGAAAGATTATTTTCAAATCATCAGCAAATTTGCAAACTCGACCGTTAGGAATCTTAGTTTCCAAATATGCAAATACAATTTTAAATAATATTGGTCCCAAACTGGATCCCTGTGGAACTCCACTTGTTACCCTTTTCGATTTAGATACCAAATCGTTTACTTGAATACTCATTCTTCGATTATATAAGTAGTACCTAAGTAATCTAAAAATATTCGGATCAATATTCAATAAATTAATCGCATTCAAGATAGCATCAAAAGATATAGAGTCAAAAGCTTTTGAGATATCTATGAATACAATTAATGCATCTAACTTTTTCTCATCTAATGTAATTACATGTTTCCACATAGAGAGCATATTAGTAGTTGTCGACCTGTCTTTCGTGAAGCCATGTTGGCATACATCGAAATCAGCCGGCAGCATACGTTCTAAATGATCAAGTATTAATCGTTCTATTATCTTCAAAAACGAGGGAATAATAGAGATTAATCTGTAATCACTGGCACACGTTGGCTTACTTACTTTAGGCAAAGGTTTAGCTACTATTGTTAGTATATCGATTGGTAATATCCCATTCTTCAAAATTCTATTTATAAAATTGCAGAGCGCATTCATAAAATTTAAGGGTAATTGAAGTAGGTTATCAATCGATATACCAAGGTGATCTTTTTTTTTTTGATTTTATTTTTAACATTAATTCTATCAATGCATCACTGTCAATAACAAGTCCTAGATCCTGGTTTCCCGAAGATTCCGGTAGATCAATAGCATTATTTTTCTTCTGCGGATTACATAATAAGTTGCCAAATACTTCATCCAATTCACAAAGAAATTCATAATCAGCTTTACCCACAGGTAATATAAGGTTTAATTTTTCTTTATATTTACCGTAGTCTGTGAGGAGTTTGAACCCTAGTCTAGGATTACTCTTCAATTTAGCCAAAATAATTCTCTCTGATCTTTGACGGATTATCAGCAGTGATGAATTAATTTCTTTATCGATCATATCTAACCTCATTTTTTTATACTATTGATAAGACTACATTTCATTATATTATCTCGTTTGATTCTTAGCTTACATAACTTCCTATTGATTCGCTTTGGTATTACATCCGTAAATGTTGATGCTCTAAATATATCAGATAATAACAGTGAAACAGAAGAAACAAATTCGTCATCGTTCATGATAAATAAACTTTCATAATCAATTGATAAGCTTAATTCTCTAAAAAGATTCCAGTTGATTCTGGAACATTGCACGTGAGCATTTTCAAAATTAGGTGTCAATGTTTTGCTACTCAAAATGTTCCATTGTAAAATAATTTGTTTATGATCCAATTCTTTGAAGTAATTTACAACATCATAACTGTGTGAGTTCAACACTTCAACTTCTAAATATACATGGTCTAAGCATTCCGAACCTCTAGTTGGTTCCTTTATAATCTGCTTAAGATCATGATTAGAAAAAAGATTGATTATTTCACAGTCATGCACCTTATTAAAATCTCCTACCACAATAATATAACCATGGCAGTCAAAAATAGATTGAAAGGAATTGATAAACATTTGATCATCATGTAAATTAGCATACGGCGGTCTGTAAACCGCGATAAGAATCAGGTTATCAATTTGTATAGATACAAAATCAATGACAGAATTATATTCGCTAGAATGTAACACTGTTGCATTTAATATCGATTTGCTATAAATAAGTACTCCTCCACCTCTTTTATCCAGTGATCTGTCTTTCCTAAATAGAGAATAATGAGGAATGTCAAATTCATAGTTTTCAATGTTCTTGTTCAGCCAGGTTTCAGATAATATTATAAAGTCAAAATTGTTACTTATTATAAAATCACACAACAAAAAAGTTTTATTCTTAATACTTCTACAATTAGCATAAAATAATGTATATGAACAAGACAACTCATCTTTACTATCATCAATAGTTACTGATTTAACTTTTTCGGTTTCCTTATACTTCGTTTGTTGGGTACCGTATCTATGGTTCGTAGCTGTCCGCTGTCCACCACATTCATTAACGAAACCCCGTTTTTTGTGATTTTAGAGTCGTTTGACACACCCTTTATTGTGACTATTTCCGCATGACTTGATTTCTGATCTAGATTCTTCTTTAACTTTTTTACCGCAGCCAGTTTTCTTTGCAGAAAAGTCTTGTCTCTGGTGATGAATATGTTCTGAAAGTTACTACATTCTTCTTTCTTTTTATTAATATCCTCAACTTGCTTGTTCGTCGGCCTTTTTGACAATTTTATCACAACTGGTCTTGGACGTTCCGATTTTTGTCCAACTCTAAAGCATTTAGTTATTTCAGCTTCAGTCGTATTTCTAATTAAAGCATTTAACTTTTCAACATCCTTATGATCAGCATTTTCCTTAAGATTAAATAAAATTAATTGTTCTTGTTTTCCAATTCTCGCAGAAACTTCATTAGACGAAATATTCAATATTTCTTCCCCAGAAGAACTGCTTTTTGTTGATATGTCATCTTCTTTAGTTATTTCGCTTAACTCGATCCATGGTTTAACATTGTCTAGTTGGACAAAAATCGGAACGTCCAAGACCAGTTGTGATAAAATTGTCAAAAAGGCCGACGAACAAGCAAGTTGAGGATATTAATAAAAAGAAAGAAGAATGCAGTAACTTTCAGAACATATTCATCACTAGAGACAAGACTTTTCTGCAAAGAAAACTGGCTGCGGTAAAAAAGTTAAAGAAGAATCTAGATCAGAAATCAAGTCAAGCGGAAATAGTCACAATAAAGGCTGTGTCAAACGACTCTAAAATCACAAAAAACGGGGTTTCGTTAATGAATGTGGTGGACAGCGGACAGTTACGAACCATAGATACGGTACCCAACAAACGAAGTATAAGGAAACCGAAAAAGTTAAATCAGTAACTATTGATGATAGTAAAGATGAGTTGTCTTGTTCATATACATTATTTTATGCTAATTGTAGAAGTATTAAGAATAAAACTTTTTGTTGTGTGATTTTATAATAAGTAACAATTTTGACTTTATAATACTATCTGAAACCTGGCTGAACAAGAACATTGAAAACTATGAATTTGACATTCCTCATTATTCTCTATTTAGGAAAGACAGATCACTGGATAAAAGAGGTGGAGGAGTACTTATTTATAGCAAATCGATATTAAATGCAACAGTGTTACATACTAGCGAATATAATACTGTCGTTGATTTTTTAACTATACAAATTGATAACCTGATTCTTAACCGCGGTTTACAGACCGTCGTATGCTAATTTACATGATGATCAAATGTTTACCAATTCTTTTCAATCTATTTTGGACTGCCATGGTTATATTGTTGTGGTAGGAGATTTTAATAAGGTGCATGACTGTGAAATAATCAATCTTTTTTCTAATCATGATCTTAAGCAGATTATAGAGGAACCAACTAGAGGTTCGGAATGCTTAGATCATGTATATTTAGAAGTTGAAGCGTTGAACTCACACAGTTATGATGTAGTAAATTGCTTCAAAGAATTCGATCATAAACAAATTATTTTACAATGGAACCTTTCGAGTAGCAAAGCACAAAAACCTAATTTTGAAAGTGCACATGTGCAATGTTCCAGAATCAACTGGAATCTTTTTAGAGAATTAAGCTTATCAATTGATTATGAAAGTTTATTTATTATGAACGATGACGAATTTGTTTCTTCTGTTTCACTGTTATTATCTGATATATTTAGAGCATCAACATTTACGGATGTAATACCAAAGCGAATCAATTGGAAGTTATGTAAGCTAAGAATCAAACGAGATAATATAATGAAATGTAGTCTAATCAATAGTATAAAAAAATGAGGTTAGATATGATCGATAAAGAAATTAATTCATCACTGCTGATAATCCGTCAAAGATCAGAGAGAATTATTTTGGCTAAATTGAAGAGTAATCCTAGACTAGGGTTCAAACTCCTCACAGACTATGGTAAATATAAAGAAAAATTAAACCTTATATTACCTGTGGGTAAAGCTGATTATGAATTTCTTTGTGAATTGGATGAAGTATTTGGCAACTTATTATGTAATCCGCAGAAGAAAAATAATGCTATTGATCTACCGGAATCTTCGGGAAACCAGGATCTAGGACTTGTTATTGACAGTGATGCATTGATAGAATTAATGTTAAAAATAAAATCAAAAAAACAAAAAGATCACCTTGGTATATCGATTGATAACCTACTTCAATTACCCTTAAATTTTATGAATGCGCTCTGCAATTTTATAAATAGAATTTTGAAGAGTGGGATATTACCAATCGATATACTAACAATAGTAGCTAAACCTTTGCCTAAAGTAAGTAAGCCAACGTGTGCTAGTGATTACAGATTAATCTCTATTATTCCTTCGTTTTTGAAGATAATAGAACGATTAATACTTGATCATTTAGAACGTATGCTGCCGGCTGATTTCGATGTATGCCAACATGGCTTCACGAAAGACAGGTCGACAACTACTAATATGCTCTCTATGTGGAAACATGTAATTACATTAGATGAGAAAAAGTTAGATGCATTAATTGTATTCACAGATATCTCAAAAGCTTTTGACTCTATATCTTTTGATGCTATTTTGAATGCGATTAATTTATTGAATATTGATCCGAATATTTTTAGATTACTTAGGTACTACTTATATAATCGAAGAATGAGTATTCAAGTAAACGATTTGGTATCTAAATCGAAAAGGGTAACAAGTGGAGTTCCACAGGGATCCAGTTTGGGACCAATATTATTTAAAATTGTATTTGCATATTTGGAAACTAAGATTCCTAACGGTCGAGTTTGCAAATTTGCTGATGATTTGAAAATAATCTTTCCAATTGATCCAAATAATGTTGAATTCTCCAAAAATAATGTGACACTTGATTTGTATGATTTAAGTAGATATTTGTTAACACTAGGGCTGAGAATAAACAGTAAAAAGACGAGAGCTTTAAAAATAGGTAACAGAACAGATTTTAAGTATGTTTATTTTCATGATGCTGAGATTAATGATGTTTTTGAGATTAAACTTATGCAAGAAATTAAGGATTTAGGCATAACTATTCATTGTACGGCTTCTGCTGAGAGACATATTGAAAGGATAGTAGGCAGTGCCAAGAACAGATGGGCATTGATAAATAGAAATATTATATCACATGAAATAAAATTCAAAATGTTTATAATATGGATTAGACCGATACTAGAATATGCCGCCGCTACTTGGAATCCCTTAACAAAGAGTCTGTCTAATAAAATAGAAGCTGTACAAAGAAAAGTTGTGAAACAAATTAGTCCTATCTCCTGCACTATATACGCCACTAGATTACAATTTGTATCACTGCATCCTTTATGGTTTCGGAGAATGTGCTATTGTATAAAAGTTTTCCATTTAAACCAGTGGTCTGGTGCCTATATGAATCCCATAAGAAAGAGTCATGAAATTGGAACTAGATCTGGTCATTCTGCAATATCTCCACCTTTGATTGGGAATGTTGCGAGCAAGCTGTTCTCGTTTTCAAAAATTTACAAAATTTATAATCAATTGCCAAAGGGGCTTAGAGAAACGCCTCCAACTAAAATGTCTTTTAAATTTTTATCTACCGAACTAGAAAAAGTGTTTAATCCTGATGATATTTTTAGTTTTGATTATGATAATACTTTCTCATGGTTAAATAAAAGCCAAGATTAATTGTTTCAGCAACAAATGTAATATTCGAGTTATAACTTAAATTTTCAATTTTGATTAAGAATCTATCACTGTTTACAGCTGATCTTTCAGATGCCGATAAACTGTACAGTACACTTAATTGCACATATATATGTGATGTGATATCTTTTTATATTGTACATTTTCTAATTTTATTATTTAATGGAACATGTGTGGTTTGAATCCAAATAAAGATATTCTATTCTTAAAAAAATCTCTGTTATTTTCATGCAGTTTTAATTGAGATTTCTTGAACTGCAATTTTATTTGTAATTTATAGGGTTTTTATGAAATAGACAGAACCGCGCGCGATACGGATGAAACACGCGGTGGACTATTGTGTCACAGTGGATTTATTGCGCTCAGTTGGATTATTCGCAATTTACGTGAAGGATTTACTGTTCATAGTTAACTGTGCCACTCCGAATTTCAGAGAATAATGGATTATAATAATGACATGAATTAAAAACATAGCAAGCAGAGAACCAAATATTTGTGAGTTTTGTCATTGAAGTCTTTACACGGAACACACACATACATATTCAGTGACAACTTTTAACAGTATCTATGTTCATACCATCATTCATTTTCAATCGGGCGTGTATTCGTTTCAATTCAGAAATTTGAGAAAGAATAACTGCTTGTGTGTAAAATATGTTTCTCAACAAACAAAGCTCATTTTAACTTCTACAATCTAGAAGATGGACAATTTATTTAACTGTGACTGGTGTTTAAGACATTCATTGTGTTAAAATTTGTTTTTATTGCCGACCAGAACATGGTCAATTTGGACTAACTGTGAATTCTATTTCTATTTGCAACATTGTGTACAATATACGTATGACAACTTATTTTTGCCTTCTCACATCAACCATCCGAAAAAGATCAGAGACTGATTATGAGCACGGGTAGTAATAACATCCACCATGGATATGTAGGACGGGTACAGAATCACGAACTAGATAGCTACCCTGCAAAAATACTCCTACATTATATTGTGAAGATTGAGATTTGTAACATCAAGGTGTAATAAACAACAAAAGCAGCTTGTTAAAGAAAGTCACGCCAGATCAGATACAGAATACAGAAATCAAACTACGCACAATTCAAAAGTACATATACTACAATGTATTTAATCCGAGAATGTTCTGGACATAACACGAATAATTTATTTTTAAATAATATTCGTTTTAATCAACCACGTTGGTTCAAATTTATCAATAAATGTCACTTTAATTTTGTCGGAGGAATTATCTTACTCAACATTTTTTCATTTTTTCCACGTTCAAGTGTAGGAGGCTTTGTAGCCAATGCAAGAGGGTTTGCGGGGTAGCTATCTATTTCGTGATGCTATACCATTGTAACACGCGGCTCCGCGTTACAACCCAACGATGTTTAATATTGACAAATATAGTGCTCTTTAAGATCAAATAATCTAACTCTGTTTTTACACAATATTTCTCTTAACTGTGATTTTAGAAACAATCTCTGTTAGTTTCAAGCAGTTTTAATTGAGATTTCTTGAACTGCAATTTTAATTGTAACTAATAGGGTTTTGTTTATTAAATATACACACCCGCACGCAATACGCAGGGAACATGTGGTGGATTATAGTGCCATAGTGGATTTATTATTCTTCGTTTGATTATTCGCAGTTTATACAAGGGATTTACCGTTAGCGTCTAATAATATATATAAAATTTCAGAGTACAATGGATTATTATAACTAAATAAGTTAAAACCTTAGCAAACAGTAGATTAATTATTTGTGAAGTTCTTACATTGAAGTTTTTACACGATTTTAGACTTTTCATTATCAGTGCCAACTTTTACCAGTGACTTTATTTATATCATCATATATTTTCAATTATTTACATGTATTCATCACAATACAGGCATTTGTGAAAGTATAATTGCTTGTGCATAAGAAATTCAACTTTGTTAACAGTATTTCATTCTTTTGCCGTCTAGAGCACGGACAATTTTGTTTAACTGTGATTTGTGCATAAGACATTCAACTTTGTGAACAATATTCAGTCTTTTTGCCGTCTAGAGTACGGACAATATAGTTTGACTGTGACTGGTGTTTAAGACATTCATTTGTGTTAAAATTAATCTTATTGCCATCTAGAGCACAGTAAATCTGGACTACTTACGTTATGTACAATATATTTGTGATCATTCGTATTAGTCTTCTCACATCACCCATCGGGAAAAAAGCCGGGGATTGATCATGTGCACGGATCTCCACAGCCGCTACCAATCCAATGTAGGGAGTAATTAATCTCGCAAAAGTCCCCTACAATATAATGGATCAATTCGAAAGATAGTTTTTATACCATTAGTAATCTTGAAAGCTCGACTATTAAGGACCTTTGTTTGCATATGTACGAATATGATTTAAAATAAAATTGGTCTCATGCTTTATCCTTCTGAAACCCCACTTGTTACTTTAAGTGGATTTGATCTCAAATTATTTACTTGAATACTTTTTCTTCCATTATATAAATTATAACTGAGTAATCTATAAATATTCAGATCAATATTCAATGAATAAACCACCTTAAAAACAGCATCAAAAGAAATAGAGTCAAAAGCTTTTAAGATATTGATAAAGACAATTAATGCGTCCAACATTTTCTCATCGATTTTAATTACATGCTTTCACATGGAAATCGTATTAGTAATTGTCGATCGATCTTTCGTAAAGTCATGTTGGCATTTATCAAAATCCACCGGTAACATAAATTCTAGATGATCTACTACCAGTCGTCCTACTAACTGAAAATATGAAGGGATAATAGAAATTAGTCTATAATCATTGACACACGTTGGCTTACATACTTTAGGCAATGGTTTGGCTGTGATCGTTAGAATATCAATTGGTATTTTTCCTATTTTCAATATTCTGTCAATAAAGACGCAAATTCTAGCCAGTACATGATGAGTTCCCAATAAGGACGAAATCGGTCTACTGGATGAATTGCCTTTTCTACACTATACAATTCTTAGTTTATACTGAAATATGTAAGTAATTAATGGGTCAGGTGTTTATATCAAGACCGCAACCTTGATTATAATAATAAAGACGCAGAGCGCATTCATAAAAGTTAAAGGTAACCAAAATAGGTTATTAATCGATATATCAAAGCTTTTTTTTGTTTTTAGATTTTAATCAATGCAACACTGTCAATAAAAAGTCCTGATTTCTGGTTACGCGAAAGATCAGTTAGATCAATAATATTGCTTTCATGCTGTGGATTTCATATTAAAAAATAGTTCCTCCAAATCACAGAGAAATTCATACTTATATTTATTGTAATCACTTTGAAATTTGTATCCTAATATAGGATTACTCTTTCTGATCTTCGACGGATTGTCAGTAGTGATGAATTTATTTCATGATCAATCAAATCTAACATCATATTTAAATACTATTGATAAGACTACACTTCAGTATATTTTTATGTTTAATTATTGGTTTACATAATTTTCTATCTATTCTTTTCTGTTTGATATCCATAAACGTATATGTATGAAAAATATTGGAGAATAACATTGGAACAGAATAAAAAAATCATCAGTATTCATAAAATAAAAGCCTTCATAATTAAACATTACATTGAATTCTCGGAAACGATTCCACTAAATTCTAGAACATTGAACGTGTGCATTTGCAAAATTAAGTTTCTGTCCTTTGCTACCCATGTTGATCCATCATAAAATAATTTGTTTGTGATCCAATTCTTTAAAATAATTTACAACGTCATAACTGATCTTCCTAATTTTGATTATGATAATACGTTCTCGTTGTTGACTAAAAGACAAGGATAACTGTGATCAGCAACATACCTTCTTGAATTTTTTATTACTACATTCTGTATTATTATATTGAAATTTTAGGCATTGTACTGTAGGGGTATTTAGCAGGGTAGCTATCTAGTTCGTGATGTCTTACCCTTCCTACATTGAATTGGTAGCTGCTGTTGAGATCCGTGATTATGATCAATCCCCAACCTTTTTCCTATGGGTGATGTAAGAAGGCTAAGTCGAATGATCACATATGTATTGTACACAATGTTGCATGGAAAATTCATAGTTAGTCCAAATTGACCGTGCTCTAGACGGCAACAAAACGAAATATTGTCAACAACATTGAATGTCTTATACACAATGAATTATCAATTCACAGTTAACAAAACATTCCATGCTCTAGACGGCAGCAAAACGATATACTGTCAACACAGGTTATAATCAATTCAAAAACGTCTGAATTGTGATGAATACATGTAACCGATTGAAAATATATGATGATATAAATAAAGTCACTGGTAAATATTGTCACTGATGATGGATAGAATAAAATCGTGTAAAAACTTCAATGAAAAAAACTTCACAAATATTTAATCCACTGTTTGATATGGTTTTAACTTATTTAATTATAATAATCCATTGAACTATAGAATTTGTGAATGTGATTGAGGAACATCTGATGTCCTGATGTGTGAAATCATATCTGAATGCAAAGAAAAACTATCGAACCACATATGCACTATAATTCACCACATGTTCCCTGTGTATTGCGCGCGGGTGTGTATATTTATTAAGCAAAACCCTGTTAATTACAATTAAAATTGCAGTTCAAGAAATCTCAATTAAAACTGCTTGAAAATAACAGAAATTGTTTCTAAAATCACGGTTAGGAAAAATATTGTGCAAAAGCAGAGTTAGATTATTTGACCTTAAAGAGCGCTATATTTGTCAAAATTGAACATCGTTGGGTTGTAACGCGGAGCCGCGTGTTACAATATCAACATATTAGTTAACGTTACAAATAATCAATTTCTAGTTATGATTCTCATTTTTACATCATGTTACAATTTTATTATGCATAAATTTTTCCAAATATCAGGTCTGTGAATTTCGATGACGGATCTATTATTATTTATATAATCAATTATTGGAAAAATAAAATTAAATAAAATACCATTTTTTCCTTTATCATAATAACTGTATCAAAATGGATATAACATATTCTGTGATATTACTGTTGGATTTTTAGATTTTAATAAATTGTATATCAAAACTAGTGAGATTTACTTATCTATATGATACTAAATGGACATATTTATGTGATGCGATATCTTTTATATATTGTACATTTTCTAATTTTATTATCTATTTGATGAAACATGTGTTGACGCTCCATACCTATTAGTAACTGAGAACCCCATGGATGCCAAGTCGTTTTCAATCTTAATTTGCCCATTTGAATCTGATAAGCTAGAATTCTCGTTCACATCTATTAAATTCATGCCTGCTATATCTTGAGCTAATTTGCTTGTGTTCTCAAACTTAAGATGAGCTACCTTGCTGATCGTACTTAATTATTAATTTGATAACTTAGTGTTAGGCAAACTGACTGTGTAATTCTTCCGTAGAAAAACACCCGATCGAATAAACTGGAAAAAAAATAAGACGTGAAAAACAGAATTATTAAATTACCTGTTCCAGAACGTCCCCAATATGTACGATTCAAAAGACAAAATGAGAGCAGGTGTATATTGTGAAGCTCGAGTAATTATAAACGTTCATTGGAGAAAAGAAACAAATGCACCTTGCTAATGAAAGTCAAGAACAGATTACAAAAACTGAAATTACACACAATTCAATAGTATATATACTGTCAAGTATTTAAACAAAGAATGTTCTAGAAAATAAACGAATAATTTCCTTTTATATAAAATTCGTTACAATCAGCGAAGGTGGTTTAAATTTATTAATAAATGTCACTTTAATTTTGTTGGAGGAAATATCGTCCTCTACAAAAACTGACTGTGTACTTCTTACGTAGAAAAACACCCGATCGAATAAACTGGAAAAAAATAAGACATGAAAAACAGAATTATTAAATTACCTGTTCCAAAACGTCCCTAATATGTACGATTCAAAAGACAAATGAGAGCAGGTGTATATTGTGAAGATCGAGTAATTATAAACGCTCATTGGAGAAAGGAAACAAATGCACCTTGCTAATGAAAATCAAGAACAGATTACAAAAACTGAAATTACACACAATTCAATAGTATATATACTGTCAAGTATTTAAACAAAGAATGTTCTAGAAAATAAACGAATAATTTCTTTTTAAATAAAATTCGTTTCAATCAGCGAAGGTGGTTTAAATTTATGAATAAATCTCACTTTAATTTTGTTGGAGGAAATATCGTCCTCTACAAAAACTGACTGTGTACTTCTTACGTAGAAAAACACCCGATCGAATAAACTGGAAAAAAATAAGACATGAAAAACAGAATTATTAAATTACCTGTTC